>CAUYRH010144448.1:0-78476 GCA_963574655.1 Perodicticus potto
CAGCCTTTTTGGCTATTGGAGCCTCTGGTGGGCGTTGGAGGTCCCCCTCCTTGCCTGTCATCCAGCCCGCTGGCTCTTCAGCTGGCTGCTGCAGCACCAACACCACCAAGGAGGAGGCGGCAGGTCCGCCAGCTCCGCTGAGCTGACTAGAGCACCAGATGTCCTGCATCAATTCTCCTTCTCCGAGTAGAAACCCCAACTGCTGTTAGGGAAAAGGGGCGAAGACTCAATCTAACTGCTTCCTGCTGAATCGGGTGATGATAGAAGGGGGCAGTTAGGGTTTCTCCGGAGGGAGAGTGATACAGGGGTTCATGGACTGGGACCATCTTTATTGCGTGAATCACAAGGGTCTTTATAAGGCAGGGGGGTCAGAGTCAGAAAAGACAACATGACAATGACCAATGAGAGCAAAGACAGAGAGAGAATTTGAAGATGCTGTAATGCTGGCCTTGACGATGGAGGATGAGGCCCAGAGCTCAGGGATGTGGGCAGCTCTAGAATCTTGGAAAGGCAGGGAAAGAGGCTCCAAGGGAATGCAACAGCCCTGCTGACACTGACCTCTAGACCTTCTGACCTTCAGAACTGTGACACGATACATTTGTTTCACTGTACGATGCCCTGTTTGTGTTAATTTGGTACAATAGGAAGCAAATTCAGTGGCAATTAAACAAATTTCTGAAGGAAGTTAGGGAAATATATATTCGGATGTTTGAGGAAAGAACTTGCTGGGTAGACAGAACTAGTATGAAGACCCTGAGTCAGGAGTGTGTCTGTCATGTGCAAAAAAAAGAAAGGAAGCCAGTGTGGTTGAAACCAAATGGAGGAGGGAGAGACTCGTGGGAGGTGAGTTGGAGAGGCAATGCATAGTCAGATCCTATAAGGGTCTGTAGACCACTGTAATGGTTTAGCTTTTATTTTTACTTAAATGGATCAATAATAAATATTAGGAGAGAAGGTTGGAATCAGGGACACTGTGGAATAGATACTGCAAATAATCCATGTGAAACATGATGACAGCATGGTCCAGGGTAATAAAAGAAGGGTTGGTGAAGAGAAGTCAGCTTCAGGATTTATTCTGAAAATAGACCCTAGGAAAGTCATTGTTAGATTGGACGTGAGATATGAAAGAGGAATCATGAATGATTCTGAATTTTTCTATTGTGTGGGAGTGCAGAATTCAGAGTCTTTTTGTTTTTTTTTTAGAGACAGAGTCTCACTTTGTCGCCCTCAGTAGAGTGCCGTGGTGTCACAGCTCACAGCAACCTCCAGCTCTTGGGTTTTAGGCAAGTCTCTTGCCTCAGCCTCCCAAGTAGTTGGGACTACAGGCGTCCGCCCCAAGCCCGGCTATTTTTTGTTGCAGTTTGGCTGGGGCTGGGTTCGAACCCACCACCCTCGGTATATGGGGCCAGCGCCCTACTCACTGACCCACAGGCACTGCCCCTTCAGAGTCATTCTTGATACTTCTCTTTCATATCCCAAGTCCAATCTACTAGTGAATTTTCTAGGATCTAGTTTCATAATAGAGCCCGAAGTTGTCTTCTCCCAGTAGAGAGTGGGGAGAGGGGAAGGAGAGAGGGGGTCTCCTGGGTGAAGGGCTGAACTACAAACTGGACCCTACCTAAGAAATGCAAATACTGTAGCCTAATTGTACCCTTATATCCATCTGAAAGAAATTTTAAAAGAATAAAGCTGAGGTTAGGAGCTGGAAAAACTAGAGGGACAGAGTTGTCATTTACCAAAATGAAGACGACTATGGGAGTTTGGAAAAGCATGAGTTGATTTTTAGACATATTAAATTTAATACACCTCTTAGATAGACAAGTGGAGGTGTCCAGTAACCAGTTAGATATACCAGCCTGGTGTCCAAGAAAGAGGAAAGGCTGGAGATACACGTTTGCAAGAATTCACTGTGTTTAAAGCCATGATACTGGCTAAGATGATCCAGCAGGACAACATACATAAAGAAGAGATTCCA
Organism: Perodicticus potto; assembly: GCA_963574655.1. Classification (NCBI taxonomy): domain Eukaryota; kingdom Metazoa; phylum Chordata; class Mammalia; order Primates; family Lorisidae; genus Perodicticus; species Perodicticus potto. Next base: position 1,976 of record CAUYRH010144448.1, read on the forward strand.
GGACTGAGCCCAGGACACACTAAGATTTGGAGATCAGAGCAATAAGGAAAAATCAGCAAAGGAAACTAAGAAGTTGCAGTGGTGAAACAGGAAGCCCACCAAAGCGTGTTGCATGAAACTCAGTTGAACGTGTGTTTTAAGGAGGAAGGGTGTCTAATGTTAGTGAAAAGTGAGGTGATATTTAAAATATTTAATAATCAGCATAGTAAAATATTAATGTGAAAGTATGTATATGACAACCTAAAAGGAATCCCCTTTTATCCTTTCAATAAGCCAATCTGGATATATAATAAACCTGTCATGTAACATGGCTGTAGTGTAAATAATTCATCAAATCATTGTAATAAAAATTTCTAAATCATTTGTAACTTTTAGAAGTTGTTTGTTTGGGTAGACTGTCACTAAGTGATGCCACTAAGCTGTGCGTTGAAAAAGAGAATGAAATGGAACATATAAAAATTCCCTATTGGGCGGTGCCTGTGGCTCAATGTAGTAGGGCGCTGGCCCCATATACCGGAGGTGGCGGGTTCAAACACGGCCCCCAGCCAAAAACTGCAAAGAAAAAAAAAATCCCTATTAATAGTTGTTTGTGACTTAAAATGTCAAATTAACATCAACAGTATTGATCATGGTGCCAAATCCTTTCAGCTTCTATTGAAAAGGAATTACATTTAAAATGTTCTATCTTCACCAAATCTTTTAGGCCTGGTGTTACTGAGATTTTATGTATTAAAAAAATTCTTAACACCAACTAAATAAAGGAAATCATTTTGGAATGTCATATTTAATTGGGTGGAATATGATCCTCTAAAGCAGAGAACTGTTGTAGTTAAGAGCATTTGGCCATGTGCCAGATGGAGCTTGAGTCTTAGTTCTGCCATTTAAATTTTAAATAATCTCTTTGAGCCTCAGTTATCTTATATGTAGAAATGGGGATGATAATGATAGTTAAAGTACTCAATGAATTCGTATTTGCCACACAGAGAAAATACTGTGCTCTCATTTTATTAATAAAATAAGTGTTGCTAAGTCTTGTGATGAACAAGTATTTGTGTGTTTCCAGGAACCTGGACAGTTCAATGGAATTGAAATCCAACAGTTACCCACACTCTGGGCATCCTTGACCTCATACTGACCCCAGAGTCTCCACCCATTCCTTCCTGACCACCTGTTTTCCCTGCCTCTCCCAGACCCTCTCAGAGGCAAAGTCTCATAGTGACTATAGTCCTGGGTAGCCCCATGTGAAAGTGATGTCATGGTGAGCACCAGCAGCAGCATGTCACAGCTTTGGTGACCAAATGAGCCCTAGACATCGATTCGTGTGAATACCAGTTCTACCATGGCACTTTCTACAAGTGTCTGAGCCTGCCAGAGCCAGGATAGAAGGTTGGCTCATGGGTTCCATGGTGGGCTGGCCAGCATTCCAGGAGCATAGTGGACACCAGAGAAGCTTCTAAGAGGCTCAAATCAGAGCAGACCCCACTTAGGGGTCCTCAGGGCTGTGTGGAGAGTGGACAGACCCTTAGGGGGCGGTGGGCATGGCAAGTCCAGAGAGTGAGAATTCTAGGGGTGCAACTCTCCTATACGCTATTGACCAGTGAGAATGGAAACTGGGTTCAGTGCTGGAGGGGGCCTCTGGAGGCCTCCTGCAATGCCTAGGGTTAACCCTTTCTGGATTCTGGAGAGGTAAGGAATGGGTGCCAGGGAATGACTACGATTGGCAGGAGCACTTAGAGCAGTGGTTCTCAACCTTCCTAATGTTGTGGCCCTTTAATACAGTTCCTGTGGGTTGCAACCCACAGGTTGAGAAGCAATGACTTAGAAGGTTTAGAAACATGGCTATTTAATCACTGGGATAGACATGTTTTAATATATAAACAGCCAGCCTGAATGCAGCAATGCATAGGGCTGGACTTTTGCTCTGCTGTTAGTTCACAGACGTTAAGATCTGAGTCTCAGATTTTGTGATGTGGGGGTTATTGACATTTCGGTGAGTGGATGAAGATACGAGCCTGCCTGAGTGGGCTCAGGGAAAATGTGAGGAGATTGGTAACTCTTTCAAGGAGTTTTGCTGTAAAGTGGAGCACAGAAATGAGGTTGGAGATGGGGAGGATTAAATGAAGTTTTTTGTAATGGGAAAATTAACATCATGTTTGTACGTTGATAAAGAAGCTCTCGTGGAAGATGATGCCTACCTTCATTCATTAGGGGGGCTGTATGTGGGATGTGCTAAAGCTGCTCATGTGATTTGCAGGCTTTCCTTTGTTATCTCCTCGAGGAGCTACCAGACATCATATCAGCTGGTATTTTTTCTTCTCTTGCTGCAGATGTTATCCTGATTCATTTCTGGACATTTTTCTTTTTCTGCCTCTATTTTTAGTGTAAAGTCTGCTTGATAAATCAATAAGCACCATGTATTCTGTGTATCCTGGGTGTGTGCGCTTTTCTCTGCCACGAGACCAACGTTTTAGTAGCTTAAAACATGTCTCAGGAAACCAAATGTCATTCTGTAATACTAGTTTATCTATCTGTCTATCTGTCTATCTATCTATCTATCTATCTATCTATCTATCTATCTATCTATCTATTTACCTTTCTTTCTTTCTATCTATCCATCCATCATCTATCTATATACCTATCATCTGTCAATCTACCTATCATGTATGTAACTATCATCTATCTATCTATTCATTCATCATCTGTATAACTATCATCTGTCTATCTATCTATCTCTTCGTTCATCATCTGTATAACTGTTATCTGTCTATCATCTATCTATCTATGAATCATCTATCTAATCTATTTATATATCTCTATCTGTCTGCCATAGTTTGTTTGGCCTTGACAAGTCTCTTGTTGAAATTTGATCCCCAGTGTTGGAGGTGGGGCTGGGAGGGAGATACTAACTCATGGGGGTGGATCTCTCATAAATGGTTAGTGCCAGAGAAATGGCTGTTGAAAAGAGCCTGGCATTTTCTCCCCCTTCCCCTTCTTCTCTTATGCCCTGTGATCCTGCAAATGCAGGCTGTCCCCCTTCCACCAGGAGCCTAAAGCCTGAAGGCCTCACCAGAAGAGGCTGGCAGCATGCTTCCTGTGTAGAACCATCAGCCAGATAAACCTCCTTTCTTTATAAATCACCCAACTTCAGGAAATAAAACCATAAAACTTGGTGTGCAGGTAGGTAATATTTTTCATTCCAACTGAGGTTGGGATTTGAGGAGAGAAATCAACTTCATAGACAGGCAGCGTGGTCCCCTCCTGAGAGCGCTTCTCTACTCTCCAGTCCCTGTTCCCTCCTTTTCAGGAATGAGTTGATAGGGTTGGGGATGAAAAGAGCGCTAATTCTGCCTTGTGTCCATCACATCCTGGGTTCCAGTGCAGCAGAGATGGCTTTCCTCTTGAATTCTCACATCCACCCTATAAAATTTCCTCCACGCTCCCAGATGGGAGTTCCCTTTTCCTTCTTGGGCCCATTAAGCGGTTTTTTCCTCTCTGTAATGCCTGTGAGTTCAGTTTTTCAATGGGGGATCAGATGCTGCTGCTTTCCCAAGGCCACAGAAGGGTGGTCAGAGAGCAGAAGGGTTAAGAGCCAAACTATTGCATAAACCAGGTCTGGGCTCAGACCCCTCCCCCAGCCCTGACCACATCTGCGAGGCATGGCCCTGCAAAACTGGGACAAAATCCTACATATTTTATTAAGGTTGTCGTGGGGATCAAATGAGGGTAAAAAAGTAAAACTCTTCGTTTTTATACAAAGTCTATGTTCAGATTCTACAGTGAAAGATTTCTATGTGCATTTATTTCTATTTTATTATGAGTACCACAGTTAATTTTGACTCTCTAAAATGTGATTTCTTCCGATATTACTAAATCCTTAAGCTTAGGTAGCGTTCTGCCCTTTCTCCATAAAGAAAGCTTTCTTTTTTAGTATAACGGATATCGTTAGGAAAGTCCAGTGTTCAGCACTATTTATTTTGTAGTGAGTACTGTTTTATATACTGAACGAACTCTATTTGCAAAAATGTACATTCGAAAACCTACACCTTAAAGTAATAATAAGTTAATTACTTCTCTTACTTTTATTTTCCTTATTCAGAAAGTGAGAGGTTAGGCACAGAAGCTAAGTTCCCTTTTAAGCATATTGGACTAAGAATATCAGTTTCAAATTTCTTTTTTCTTTTTTTTTTTTTTTTTTTGAGACCGAGTCTCACTTTGTCGTTCTGGGTAGGGTACCATGGTGTCACAGCTCACAGCAACCTCAAGCTCTTGGGCTTGAGCAATTCTCTTGCCTCTGCTCCCCAAGTTGCTGGGACTACAGGTGCCCACCACAACGCCCACCTATTTTTTGGTTGTAGTTATCATTGTTGTTTGGCAGGTCTGGGCTGGATTTGAATGTGCCAGCTCTGGTGCATGGGTTGGTGCTCTAACCACTTGAGCTACAGGCGCTGAGCCATCAGTTGCAAATTTCTGTGAGGAAGGAGGTTTAAAGGTTGATGAAATGAAAACTGGGGCCTTGGTGGGTGTCCACCACCTGCATTCCTGTGTTCTTCTCATCTTCATGACAGCCTTGGGTGGATCAACCTATAAGACAATGTGGGATTAGTAGACTCGGCAATTGTGACATTTTTTTTTCTTCTGTCCACAGCAGTCCTTGTTAATTCATCCAGGTTTCTTTCTAGGTGCGCTCGATAAGGTCTCAGAATCCTAACATTGTGTTACAGCAAGTCATTACCAATCAACTCATGTTAGTTTGCAAATAGAAATCAATTTTCTATCCTTGGAATAAAAATATTGTTCCAGAAAATTCATCCTCATGACATGAAAGAAAGTAGGGTTTGGTTTTCTTTTATATTCCAACTCTGTGTCAACTAACATGACAACTGTCTCACTCCAGAGCAGATTCTTCCTGGACCAATTATGCGCCTTGTCATCTGTTCACATGTACAGATGGCCTGCAAGGCCAGCAAGACCTTCCTTACCTGTCAGGTGATAACTACCTACCCCAATCCCTTGATTTTAGTGAGTGCAGCAAAACTTCTACTATCTCTCTTGGTGGCAAAAGCTCTTCCTGCTTTTTCTCTCAGTGGCTTCACATTCCCAAAGTTTCCAGAATTTTCATGTCTTTTTCTCTCCTCCAGAATAGAGAATAATAATTAAACATAAATATTTATAGGATAGGATGGGTGCAGTGGCTCATGCCTGTAATCCTAGAACTCTGGGAGGCCAAGACAGGTGGATTGCTGGAGGACAGGAGTTCAAGGGTAGCCTGAGAAAGAGTGTGACCCTGCCTCTACTAAAAAAACAAAACAACAACAAAAAAATAGCCAGGCATTGTGGTGGGCACTTTGTTTCAGCTACTTGGGAGGCTGAGGCAAGAGGATTGCTTGTGCGCAAGACTTTGAACTTGCTGTGAGCTATGAGGCCGTGGCATTCTACCTAGAGCAACAGAGTAAGACTCTGTCTTACGAAAACAAAGCAATGGTGGTGCCTGTAGCTTAGTTGGTAGGGTGCCGAACACATACACTGAAGCTGGCGGGTTCGAACCCAGCCTGGGCCAGCTAAAACACAACGACAATTGCAACAACAACAACAAAAACAACAACAACAACAAAATAGCTGGGCTTTGTGGCAGGCCCTATAGTCCCAGCTATTTGGGAGGCTGAGGCAAGAGTCTGAGCCAAAGAGTTTGAGGTTGCTGTGAGCTGTGACGCCACAGCACTCTACATAGAGTGATAGACTGAGACTCTGTCTCAAACAAAACAAAACAAAACAAAAATACAGGTGGGGGTAGATCTGAAGATGGCCAACCTTACAGCAATAACTTTCTATAACTTTCTGTCACTGGGTTTCAGGTATTAGGCCAAAGGGAGGTAGGTGGGAAAGAGTGGTCTCTCTACTGTATAGCACTTATCTCAAATTGTACGATGGGATACTCAAGTTCTTTTGAAAACAAGTTGGGATTTTTAGATTAGGACTCTTAGAAGGTGTCATAGATGAGGGAAAAAAACAAATATTCACATTCAGGAGCAGTGGCATTTAATAAAGTGATTAAGCAGTGACATTAAATAAGTTCTCAGGCCATTTTGAAGTGATTAATGTGGGTGGATGGAGGCTGGGATTCATTGGGGGAATGAATATAGGGATGTTTTTCTTGATTAAAAATTGCAAGCAATGGTAGTAAAAAATTTATGGGAAGTTTAGTTTGATTGTCCTTGGCATTAAATGACATTGATTATTAAAAACGCCTTCTCCTCCCCCCCATAGGAGTAAAAGAATAAAACCTATGGAGGTCTAGCAATATTTGTGAGCAGATTCTGGGCTGGTGTTGGAATTGATGGCAGACACTTTACTTCTTCATCCGCTAGCTCATCCTATTTCCTACGTGAACTTCACTGACCCAATGCCCATGTGTTAGGGGGGCTTTGCCCCCCCCATTGCATAATGGTTGAGTACCTAACTTCCAGGGTTACTAGGGGGATTCAGTGAGATAGATAATGTAAAGTGCTTGGCAGAGATCTAGATGAATGATGAGTGTTCAAAAATGTAAGCTACATTGTTGTCATCATTTCCACATTCTATCTCTACCCCTGACTGAAGATGTCTGTGGAATCCTTATCCAGCAGCTCTGCTCACAGGGCTCCTGAGTCTATGTTCTAACACTGTGGTAAATTATAAGAATCATATTTGTTTGCCATCAATGATCCTTTTTTTGTTTTTGAGACAGAGTCTCCCTTTGTCACCCCAGCGTACAGTGGTGTCATTAAGTTTACCACACCCCTAAACTCCTAGGGTCAGGCGATCCTCCTGCCTCAACCTCCCAGAGCGCTAGGATTACAGACATGAGCCACCCCGCATAGCCAACCATGCTTGGTTTATTCACTATTATATCAGCTATAGGATAGCTACTTGTTGGACGAATCTGACCTGTGCAGAATTTATAAGTGCATGAAATTTACATGGAAACATTCCAGTTAGACAGAATTAATTGCTTCCGAGGAAGGGAGAGCTAAGTGGAATGACCCCTTAGGAAGGTTTATGGGATTATCTTGTCGAACTTCCTATCTAAAGCAGTATCCACAATCTCAGTTTTCCTGCAAATGTTCAGCCGCTTCTCCTCTGATACTTGAATTGGGAGGTTTGATTGAATGTTTCTCAAGCTAGTAGCAGGATACAGACTTTGACACACATGCGCAAATGTACTGAGATGTGCTGCCAGACTCTCTGCTCCTTATAATGGACAGTCCCATACCTCAGCCTCCACCTACAGGAGGAGCAGAGAGTGCTCGTATTTGAGTTACACCTCAATTCTGGTCCTGCTTCTCTGATGAGGCTGTGTCATGGTCAAGAGCTTGGGCTTTACAGACAAATAGACCCTAGCTAGAAACTGAGCAAAAAACTTAAGCTGGAGCCCTTCACTTGCCCCTTCCAATGCCCTAAGAGGGAACCTAGCCATGTGGTCACATCATCATATTGTTTAGTAAGATATGTATTTATAGAATATATTTTTATATTTTAATTTATATAATTTATATTTTTATATTCTAATTTATATTCATATGTTATACATTATATATGTAAATATATAATACAATTTTTTTTTTGAGACAGAGCCTCAAGCTGTCACCCTGGGTAGAGTGCCATGGCATCACAGCTCACAGCAACCTCCAACTCCTGGGCTCAAGCTATTGTCCTGCTTCTGCCTCCCAAGTAGCTGGGACCACAGGTGCCCGCCACAATGCCTGGCTATTTTTTCGTTGCAGCTGTCATCGTTGTTTGACGGGCCTGGGCTGGATTTGAACCTGCCAGCTCTGGTGTATGTGGCTGACACCCCAGCTGCTTGAGCCACAGACACCAAGCTAAATATATATAATACAATTTGTATTTTTTCATAAATATAAAATTTATACATGCTTATATATTTCATTATATACACATAAATAAGAACTGCAATTAGTTAAGACTCTACCCCAATTTTATGTGAATAAGCAATCTCACAATAAGGAACCCAGCAAAGGTGGGGGAAGGTAGTTGTGTGTCAGGAAGTTCCTTAATAAAAATCTGTTATTTTTCTGGATTTTGCTATGTGTGGTACCTACCTGTAAGTTTTTAAAAACGTGTAATTTATTATGGGTTTCTTTTCCCATTCTAAGTAAATCTTCACTTTTGCACCTATTTTTGTGCTTTTAGTTTTGTATTCTTTTTCTTCCTGAAGGCTCTCCAGCCCCCACGGAACCCATATGGCATCCTGCTCGGAATCCTAGCACCATTCATTTCGTCCCTGATTTTGGATAACTCCCTTCACCTCTCCTAGTTCCTGTTTAATCTGTAAGACAGCAATAGCCTGTTAAAAGCATGATAATCTTATAAAACTTCTCAGGTTACTGTAAGGATTAAATAAATTGATGTGTGTAAAGGTAATAAATGTTCGCTATTATAATTGTTATTCATAATAATGTCCTATTTTCCTGCAGATTCCATCTTAAAATAAACATAGTAAAGTATTAGTGTCCTTATACTAGAGTCCCCAGAGAGCTCACTAGCCCCTTCTCCCGTAGAAGAAACAGCAAAAAGACATCGTCTGGGAAGAGGCAGCGCCTCATCAGACACCGAATCTGCCAGTGCCCTGACCTTGGACTTCCCAGCCTCCAGAACTACAAGAAATAAATTTCGGTTGTTTATAAGCCATTGATATTTTGTTAAAGCAGCCTAAACAGACTAACACGTAGGGTTATCAGTAAAGGACTTAGAGAGGAAGGTACAGGGATTCTTAGGGCTACTATTCACTGGTAGTAATATGAATAATAAAGAAGTAAGGAAAAATAAAGGAATTCAGAAGCTCCTTACTCACTTCACCAAGACAAAGGAGGGTCTGGGGATAGAGAAGAGTCCAAAGTGTCTGTAAATAGGAGATTTAGTTTCAGCAGATGACTCTTGGAACCATCGCCTTCCTCCTGTCTGTTACATTGAGTTCCTTCCTCCAACTCACTCTCCCACTGTGAAAAGAGAGAGCTATTGAATAATCAGGACCATTTGAAGGCCAAGGATAATCAATTAATAACAGCACTTCCCTGAAATTTCCAAGCCCTTCCCCCCAAACACACACTTTTTAATCAAAAGAACAGCCTTCTACATCCCTCCCCCAGTAGACCCCGGCCTCTGTCCACCCACATTAATCACTCCAACATGGCCTGAGAACTTATTTAATGTCACTGCCTAATCACTTTATTAAATGTCATTGCTCCTGATTGTGTGGATGTGTTTTGATCCTCACCCCCCTACCCATCTGTCCCCGAATCTGATTTTGAGGACACCTGTTCTCTTGTCAAATATAATCAAAGCCCCCTACTGTGTGCTATGTCTTCGTATCCTCACAAAGATCACAGACGTTTAGAAATGAAACACATTCTGCAAAGGTTCTACCCTGTCACCGAAGTCCTCGGAAAGCAGGCCGATTCAGCTCCTGACACTTCCTGCCTTCCCCACATTTCTTGGTAGAGGTTGGAAATATGGGAACGAAGCTATTTGCAAACAAACATTTTGGAAAAGTGCTCAGTTTGGGGGCCTTCATTAGCACAGCAGATCGTTGAGCTCTGGCCTGAGAAAGAAAACAGAAATCAGTTCTTTTCACAATTACCGGGACACGAATCTGCAATGGTCTTTCATCACTTGTCTGTGGAGCCTGACCTCCAGGGCACCCCAAAATGCGGTCTCACCCAGCATCAGGCCCACCGCTTCACTAGGGGGCCTCACATCTTGCCTTGCTCGCAAATTTCCACTTCTCTAAATGTCTAAATTAGTGTATTTGTTCTTGACATCTTCCTTCTACTTGCACACACTGTAACCCCAGTCGTCCTTGTGCTTAGTCATTCATTTATTTAACCCAAACTGACGTATTAAGCTGTTCTATGAGCCAAGCATCGGGGAATGGTAACATCTAAGGTAAGATCCTTGCCTTCAAGGTGCTTAAGCTCTCACATGTAAAGACTGATGCATAAACAAAGTAAATGGACATTTCACAGGGGAAAATCTAGCAGAAAGGAAGGGTTGGATTGGCCAGATCTGTTTGGGAGTGCTGCAGGGAAAGGTTTCATAGAGGAGGTGCCTCTCGAAGAAGAGGAGGGGTGCTCTCCAGGCAGGTGTGGAGGGGTTTTGCATTAGGCTTCTGTGTGTGCTGTGGGTCAGGTGGGCTGTGTTGAAGACCGTGGGGGGGCTCACGCACACTGGTTCCAGAGCTTGTCCATGCAATGTGTACCATGAGATTGTGCATGTGTGTGTTTGTGTGTGTGTACATGGGCAGCGTTGGAGGGTGTTGTGTCTCTCCCAGCCTGATATTTTGCAGCCTCGGTGAACATATTTGAGGCAGCCTGCGAGGCAATGAGGCTTATTTAACATTCACTATGGGACAGATAAGAGAAAATTAAAAGAGCAATTTTAGGAGGGAATAATTGTTTTCCATACACCATAATTACAACTGCTTGTAAATGCTGCTACCATAAACGAATCTGCTGTTTAGAGTTCTCTTAAATTCTCTTGGTAATGAACAGACGCTGAAGGAAGGGGACCTGGGAGCTCCATGTGGGGAAGTTGGGCCTGCACTGCCCCCTGGCGTCTGCCTTCAGCAGAGGCTTCGAACAGCTGGTGTATGACTAAGCTATTAGGCTGCTAGGACCCCTGAACCTTCTGCCCTGGCTGTAGGAAGACCCGGGAGATATTTGGATCAGAGGCCAATCTTAGCATCTCAGCCTTCCCAGGCCTTCTAAGGTCACTTCCTAATATTCATCTTCAGAGTTTTCTATCTTTGGGTGCTCCCTGCTACCAAATGCCTCATTCAAAAGCCACTATCAGAAACCTGAATGTCATTTGTGATGCTTGAGTCCTTCTACATTTTCAGGACCCCAAGCCAGTGTCCACTCAGTCCCTGAGGCGGATTTGGTTGTGCCTCCTACATCTGTCTCTTGAAATCAGGACACCATCTTCATTCTTGAGCACCACACCAGCCTCCTGATGGGTTTCCCTGCTTGAAACTTAATGTCGCTGGGGACGTTCCCCTTTTAGCTCGCTAAATTTATTCCTCAACTAACCTTTGATAAGCTAGAAGGATTGCAGCTAATTGCTTCTATTAAGTAACTGCGTGAACTTAGCTGTGCCACTCGGGCAATCTTCTCATCTATATAAAATGAAGAGTTTGGGGCAAGTGCTTTTCTGTCTTTTTACTCTAAGGACTTCTACTGTGGGTTCCCTCAGCACTTGGTCCTTTCCTTTCATTTGGAAAAATCTCTCTTGTACCAAATAAACTCAATGATCAAAGTACAATTAATTTGTTCTTTTTTAAAATCAAAGACATGTTTAACTGGTTACTGGCGTATCTGGCCGGCAGAAGATAGCCAATGTTACCATAAAGAGTGAAAGCAAAACAAAAATCCTGGTATTATACCCAGCCTGAGCAACCTTATCATGAGTAAAGCTAATATTTCTGTTAGCTATTTTGAAATATTGAGTCTCACTTTACAGCTATACAGGTCTTCATTTTCAAAGGGACCCACTGAAAAAAAAATGACCACTAAGGGCCCATCTGGCTCTGAGATTCCGTGTTTCTGAAGCACTCAGATCTGAAATCTCTCTTAGTATTTTCTAGAGGGAGCATAGCCCATTCCTCTTTAATTGCACTTGGTCCATAAATAAATGTTCCATTACCAATGCCAGCTCTAATTAATTAAAGTTGGGAGGAGTTGTCCACGCTACTTGCAAATTGAGTGTATATGTGTAGAGAACTTAGAACAAATTAATTTCACATAGATTTAATGATTGATTATTTAATCCACGGTAATTAAACATTTTAATTTTGGTAGGGTTGGGTATAAAGAGTCTAATTAGTATTAATTTTTACTTTACCAAATCTTATTTCTAATTTTTCTCTTCTTTGTTGCCCCCTTGATATCTGAAATTTTCCTTTGCTGCAATGCACCCTTCATCTTCCTTTTTTATCATTGTCCCTGTCATCACTATGACGTGTCCAGAGTGACCTCAGGTAAAGGTGTGTGTTCTCTGGTCAAGCATCTTACATCTGAAAATTCCTCTTTTCCCCACAGTGGGAATCAGGCTCCTTAAAGAATTAGGCTACCCAGATTCTTCCCAGGCTACCACACCACTTTCCTTCCTCATCTATGGGCCAGAAGCTGTGTGTGACCCTTGATGGGGTCCTAAATGAGGGTAGGGGAATGGCTATGATGTAAATTTGAGGACAATGGGAAAATGTTAATATGAACATGTTGGGTACGAAAGCAGTATTTTAGTTTCAAAGGAAAGAGTCCTTGTTCTTAGAAGATGTATGCTGAAAAGCTCAGAGTGACATGCCGTGCTGTCTGCTACTTACTTTCAAATGGATTTTTTAAAAAATAGAAAGAACAAAAGGCGTGTGTGTGTGTATGTGTGTGCCCCTGCACGTTACACACAGAAAGATAAGGCAAATGTGGCAAATGTTAGCAACTGGTGAATCTGGGTGAAGGCTTTGTGGGTGGTCATTGCACTCATTTCCAAACTTTTCTGTAGGTTTGAAATTTTTCAGAACGCACATTGAGAAAAGAATTTTTTTTAATAACTTGGAGATTAACTAGTTTTTATTTCATAACCTTTTCTTTCCTTAACACCCCAATTCCTCCCTGCTGTTCTAATCTCAGGAGGAGACTTTCTCCGTGCATTCAGTCAGGATGGGCTAGGTTACGATGCAATAACAACCTGAAAATCTCAGGAACTTAAACCATCAAAGGTTCCTTTCTCACTCATGCTATGCAGCCATTTCAGATCAGTGGGAGACTAAAGCCATCTTTGTGGACATCTCATGTACCCTCATTCTCACCTCATAAAAGCCTGGTCTCTGAAGTGGACTTTTTTCTTTTCTTTTCAAAGGTAAAGGTTTCTTTTCTCTCATTTAAAGATAACTGCTTCACATGAACTCTAGACCTCATCCTCTCTGGAATTTTGCTTCTGCAAAATGTACCTACTTCCTCCATCTCTTACTGTTTCTGCCTCTTTCTCTCCATGTGCTGCAGTCTCCCCGTCTGAGAAAGCCCTATGCTGGATCCCATTATAGTTTCTAATTTCCCTTCTTCCCTTTCCCTGTTAAACCCTTCAAGCTTGCGGTCTTTGCCAATGTCTCTCCTTCCTGACATCCCAATCTCCATTTCCACACAAGCTGACATTTGTTGCCAAATCAGATTGAAATATCCTCTTGCTAAACAAATACAGGCAGACCTCATTTTACCGCACCTCACTTTACTATGCTTCCCAGCTACCATGTTTTTTACAAATCAAAGGTGTGTGGCAACACTAGATGGAGCGAGTCGACCAGACCCATTTTTTCCAACAGCATGAGCTCACTTTGTGTCTCTGTGTCAGCATTTGTCAGCAATAAAGTATTTTTCAATTAAGTTATGTTCATGTTTTTAGACATAATGTTACTTTGCACTTAATAGACTGCAGTACAGTATAAACATAGCAATCTGAGGGAATATACGATTAGGTTATGCTAATTGCATGAAAGTCCAGAGTCTGAGTTGTAGTTGAGTCCTTCACTCAAGAAGTGTGCCATATACCCCTATGTGATATCTGATAGGTGGGAATTTACTAAGCTCCCGCTCCTGCTTCTTGAATTTAATTGTGTTTTTCTTTCTTATGGGCATGTAGAAGTTGAGCTATTATTTTCATTTTAGTACTGACCACGTGGGATGTTTTCTTTTCTATTCTTGAAATACTTTACTTAGGAGAATGTTTTCCAAATGCATCCAGGTTAAATACAAAAGATATAACATCTCCATCTTTTTTTGTGGCTGCATAGTATTCCACAGTATATGTATATCATAGTTTAAGTTTATTAATCCATTCTTGGGTTGTGGGACACTTAGGTTCTTTCTTCATCTTTGCAATTGTGAATTGAGCTGCTGTAAAGGGTCAAGTGAAAATTTCCTTATAAACTTAACTTTTTTTTTTTTTTTTGAGATAGGGTCTCAAGCTCACCCTTGGTAGAGTGCCGTGGCATCACAGCTCACCACAACCTCAAACTCTTGGGCTTCAGTGATTCTCTTGCTTCAGCCTCCCAAGTAGCTGGGACTACAGGCACCTGCCACAACACCCAGCTATATTTTTGTTGTTGTTGCAGTTGTCATTGTTTTTTTTTTAGCTGCCTGGGCTAGGTTTGAACCCATCGGCCTTGGTGTATGTGGTCGGCACCCTCCCCACTGAGCTATGGCACCACACCTTATAAAGTTAACTTTTGCAGGCACTGGGAAACCAAAATATTTGCGCATCTTACTTTATTGTGATAGTCTAGAGCTAACCCACCTCCGAGGTCTGCCTGTGGCCATTGCGGTTCTCTACTCCATTATTCTGTATCTCTGCAGTGTGGCACCGTTTGCCATTCCCACTTTCTTGATTATTCTCTCTTACTTTGATTTTGAGGTTCTCCTCCTATCCTCTGAGATTGCTCCTAATCTCTCTCCTTTATTGCTCCATTTCTCTCCTGCCTTTGTACTTGCGAGGATTCTTCAAGGCCCCTCCTGTAGCCTTCTTCTGTCTGTCTAACCTCTTCCTCTGAGGGCTTGGTTGGCCATCACCTTGTGTGCCTCTCTCACAGGTACTTCCCCAGCCCGACCTTGTCCCTCCTGTGATCTCCCTGTTTGAGCAACTTGCCATAGTCTCCAAGGAGCACATTTTAAGTTAAAATCATCACGTTTCCTCTTTCCAAACATGTTTTCATGTTTCATCCTCAGAGGCACCATTTTTCTTCCAGTTTTCCAATCTGGTAGGATTTTGCAGGATTCCTTTGACTTATTCTTCATTCCTCACTTGTTTTTGGTACTACCCTGTAGTTTTCCCTCCAATGAGCTCTGCCCTTTTGGTGCTTGCAACACAGGCCATCAGGAATGTAGCTTATATCACAGAGTGTCCGACTGGGGCTTTCTACTTCCTGCTCTTGATTCCATCCAGGCCTCCCTTCAACCTGCTACAGATCCATTTCTTTTATGCCAATCCCCTATCATGAAGCAACTAACACAAGTGTTATAATATCTAGACTCCTTAGCTTAGGTATAATTCTGACTCTTCATCCCCAGCCTTCTAGTTTTATTCCAGCCTCTTTCTCTACAAATACTCAATTCTTCTACTTGGGCTGTTCTCTCCCCTCTTTATTCCTCTCCTCCCTTTATTTCCACCCTCCCCTTTTTTCCTTCATTACTTTTTCACCAAGTGGCCCTCCCCTCCCCCTTCTGTGTTTTCCCTTTCCCTGTCATTCTTCTGTTTCTCTTTTTCTTCCCCTTCTGCATGTCCTTAGCCATCCTTTAAGACTTCATTCAATTTCCACTTCCCCAGAGAAGGCGCCTCCCACTGGTTGGGCTTGCAATGAGTTTTTCCTTCTCTCATTATGACCAGACTTAGTTTAAACAGTTTGTGGTAGTCGGTTATTTAGCATATGTTATTCTTTTCTCTCCAATTAACTTGTGAGCTCTTTGCATTTCTACATAGAAACTAACCCTGTTCTGGCCATGACTGTGGTCAGCAGATACTTATGAGTTGGTTAATTGATATCTCTGAGGTCTAATGAAAAGTATTGGTTATCTTTTTTATTCTCCTTCCCTGGGAAGAACCACATCTTCAAATTTCTGACAATATTTTCTTTTCCTCCTCAATCCCATAGAGAGAAATTGGCCCCTGAAAGAGTGGCTGATGATTTCAAAGTCCCAGTTCAGGCCATTTCTGTATTATTACACTGCTAACTAATCCTGTATTGTAGAAATAGTTACATTATTTTCATGCCTTTTCATCCTTGCCTTTCCCATATTTTCTATATTTGCCATTTCAATGATGAATAATAGTGCTTTAATTTACATTAATTCATTTAACCTCCTTCATAATTCTTTTAGGGCTGGTAATATTATTAGATTGGTATTATTGCTATCCTGCAAAAATGACAGTGGACCTCAAAGGACTTCAACTGGCCCAAGATCACACAGATTGGACTCAATCCAGTTTGTTTTTTTCCTCAGTTGATTCAAAGCCCTTTGCTCCTTCCAACAGTTTAAGTCCATTCTAAGCCAGATGCCCTTCTTTAGGATTTTCACAATGTTCATCTAGTAAAAAGTAAGTATTACACAGCAGTGTAATCATTAATTTATCAGTCTATCTATCCCACAGTAAGAGCATGAACTTGCAGACAGTAGAGACCAGCTCTTATTTAATTTCATATTTCTAGTGAATAGCACAGGAAATGTTGGAAGAATGTCTGAATTAAGGCTTGAATGAAAGAATCCATGAACGGGAGAGGATTGTTACTTGCTCTTAGAGAACTCAGCACAGCCTTCGCACAGACTGTGTGCCCTCCCACATGCTTTGTACAGGATTGAAAAGCATCTGCAGAATTCCTTCTCTTAAACCTCCTCACCTATCCTGTTCTCCTCCAACAGTCCGGTATCCTCAAAAATATACATCTCCCTGAAGTTTGGGGTCTAGTGCAGTGATCATGGCTCACACGGCCTTGGGTTCCAACGGCTATCAGCTAGCTGAGTGGCTGTGGACATGTTGTTAATCGCCTACGTCTCAATTTTCTCATCTGTAAAATGAGCACAATAGTAGTTAAACTTCATAGAGTTGCTATGAGAATTTAACGGCATAATTTATTTGAAGACCTGAGCACAGATCTCGGAACATAATAGTTTATTTGTTCAATGAAAGTTAATGATTATTATTCTAGGGAAAGGTGATCAATGCGCTTCTGGACTATAGCATAGCGCTCACTCACTAGCGTGTTTTTAACTTCGAACCTAAAAGGTCTTTCCTTGCCCAAACTAAAGCACAGGGTGTAGACAGCTATCCCTAAACTCTATTTTCATCTGAATGATTCTGAGGAAAAGTGGGATGAAATGACCCTGGCAGGTCCTTTGTAGCACCTCTTAGAATCTCATAGAGAGTTAGAAAAGAGGGTTGTTTGCCATTTATATTTGCAAAATGGGGCCCTCCTGCCACCTCCCCATCTATCTGTTGGTGTGCTATTTCCAGAGCAGTTGTAATGCATCGTGTGTGCGTGAGCACACACAGCGCTCCCTTAACAGCCTGAGCTTCTATCAGGTGTCCAGAGACAATGAAATAAAGTGTCACCTTGGATGTCGCTGGGGCACATCTAGCGCATATGTAAATTCATCTCCTGGGGCAGAGCCACATAGAGTTACCATCGCACTGATGCTGTTTATCACCAAATGCAAGGCTTTGGATTTGGAGGATAGGTGGGTCACATCTCTATACAAATTATCTCAGCTTGACCAGATCTCCAGGGAAAAAACAGCAGGTGTTTCCTTCATCACAAAGCACTGCCCCCAACCAGTCCATTTTACAGGTGGGAAAACTGAGGTCTAATGAAACAAAACTATGCACAAACCGAGTTTGAAAAGGACAGAGGGCTGTAGTCAATGTCTTGCACTCGTGTCAAATTGGAAAGGGATTGATGTTTGGCATCAGAAAGAAAGACCTAGATTCAAATCCTGTAACTCCGCTGCTGTGAAAATTTTGGCAAGCTTTATTTTCCCTAAGCCTTGGTTTTCTCTTTCATACAATCAGAACTGTGATACCTCTTGTGGTCATTGAATTATTCATCTCTTTTTCATATGCTTACTGGGGACACATTATGTACCAGGCTCTAATGTTCCAAGAATTAAGTGATATTACAGATGAGTATCTGACCAAATGCTTGGCAGATGGTGGACACTCCATGGAAGTTCCCTCTCCTGTTCTCGAGACGTGCTGCTTTGACGGACCTTTCTGCAGGGAAGAATTCCTCCAGCTCCCTTTGAGAGTGAGCTGGGTCTGGAGTATCTGCAGACTGCCTTCCGTCCCTGTATCCCCACTCCCTCTCCACCCTCAGAACTTCTCCCTCGGGGCTTTTAGGACTAGAATACCCTGCTAACCTGACAGATGATCTTTGAGGGGAGAGAAATCTCTGACACTCTAGGCCCTTAGTGACAGCACAAGGGTATTCAAAATGATCCTGCTCCTACTAGATAAAGGTGGCTTGTCAAAGAGGGACAGGTTGTTCTCAGCAACAGCTCAGGGGAGTCTGACAAGTGAGCAGCTCTACTCATTCCAGGACCAGGTCTCTGGTGTTCCTGGAGCTCCGCAAAGGTGAGAAAGATGCCGGGGTCCTAGGGACACAGAATGCCTGAGAAACAGGTCAACTGCGAGCGAGCGCCAAGTAGGAGTAAGGATTACTTGGGCAGTGGGGCCCAAAGCTGTCACTCTCACCTCACCTTTGCTCTGAGTGCCTTCTCCACCATGGCTCCAAATAGGGCCCTCTGTCCCCTCCTCTAAGCTGCTCCCTCATCCATGTGTGGCCCTTGTTAGTGCCCTGCTTCTCTTTCCGTTGTGGCCTTAGCCGTGGCAATGAATGCAGGAAAATATAACAACATAATCCTCTTCACACCATTCAGTCCCCAAAGGTCCTTATTCAGAATTCTCCATTTATCTGGTCATTAGATCTAATTAAATCCCTCCAACTTAGAGCACTGATGAGTGGCACCACTTTCTCTTGCCAATTAAAATAGAGGAGATTAAAGAATGCCCTCGACGCTTTGTCCTTGTGAGGGTGGTGGCAGGGGAAGAGGCAGGGAGGAGAACAGAAGACTGTCCTTTATCTTTGAGGACAGCATCGATACAGTGTGGGCTCCTGCCAGGGAAACATACCCTTTGCCTGGCTTTTCTAGCTGTGGTCTTGAATGTACATTAGTCTGTTGCCCCTTAACAGAAACATCTACTTCTTTCCTAAGATGGTTTGAAAAGCTTAAACAAAGGATACCTAGGATGAGATAAATGAATAAGAAACAAAAATAGAAATAAGGATTGGAGAAAATAATTAACAAATATATTAATCCAAAGGGTTACCTAACACATTTTTGGCAATTGATACACTGTCTGGTGAGAGCTTCCTGGTAGCTGAGGCAAAAAGGGAAACATAGTACCATATTTTTTTCATCATTTAAAAGGGGCAAATGTACTTTTCTACTATCTCCTATTCTTAGAAAATTTTAAAAAAGTCCTGAAGCAACTTCTCATGTAGCACTTCATTCAAGAGACGTTGGGTGATAAGCAATGTTTTTGACAGTTATTGTTTTATATTCAATAGGGTCTGGGTGTTGAGAGTTTCACAATAGTGCTTTTTGTTTTGAAGGGTTAATTTGCCCATACCGGGCTCAAATAGTGACCTCAGCTTTATCAGGACACTTCTGAGGTCACCACACTGGGTCAAGCAGGGAGTTGGGAAAGACTACGATTTCTCCATCACGTCTGGGTTCCCCAGCAAGGTCCTTCTAAAGAAGTTCCCCCTCCTCTTTGCTCCTCTAAAAACAGTTCTGCCTTCTCTGCCTCCCCCCACTGCCATGCTTGGCTTATGAAGACAGTCATCAGGCAGAAATAAGGGGTTTGGCACTTTGGAACGCTGAGGCAGGCTCCAGGCTCAGCCCCTGGAGACCGTCCCAGCCTCGTCTTCTGTCTCTCTGCATCATGGTGTTAGTGAAGACTTTAAACATTTTTTAAAAATCCCTCTTCTCTGGCATTCCAGGGTCTTATTTTGGGAGGACACGAACAAAATATTCTTTTGAGGCTTCTCTGCTATTCCAAGTGGAATACACGCTTGAGTGGCTGAGAGGATTTGAAAGCAGGGGGTGTGGAGGCAGAGGAATGGGTGGGGTGATCTCAGCACATCAACCCTGAGCTTCACTCTCTTTCAGGAAGCAATGGGGGGGGGCAGGCTTCCATCCAGGCACAGGCCCACAGGGCAGAGAGCTCCCCCAAAGGAGAGTTTTGGTGCACAACTTCCTCTCTTAAAAGACTCTAAAACAGAACGTTGGGTTAAGTCAAGGTCGAGCTAAAGCCCTGCATATACCCCCACCCCATTCTGAGCCCTCACAGCCCTTCCCCCGGGTCTCTGCCCTCCCTGAACGTGTCTTTAATGTACTTCCAGATAAGAGATCCCACTTTGCCCTTGACTCCACAAAGTTCTCGTTCAATGATCCTTCGAAAGAACTGCTTTGTCCTCTTGTATTCCTGTGTCCAGTGCCTGGTTACCTAACTGGCTCCTAAGTCGGCTTCTCAGCCAGGATCCTGGATTTATTCCTGCACTTTAGACTAGCTCCCTGTTCTTCTTCGTGTGATCAGCCCAATTGCAACACAGGGCACCCCCGCAATTGCCTAAGCATTATTGTAGATGTGAATGTGGGGTGTTCACAGATGAGGTTAGTGGGCGTGGTAGGCGGCCCTCCCCAGTGTAGGTGGGCATCACCCGATGTGCTGAGGGGCTGAACAGCACCTAACGAGGAGGAAGGAAGGTCTCGTTTTCTCCCCCTGACTTGTGCTGGGGCCTGTCTCACCTGCTCCTGCCTTTAGACTGGAACTGACTGGTTCTCAGGCCTTTGGGTTTGGTCTGGACTGTGTCCTCAGCTTTCTTGGGTCTCCAGCTTGAGTTGGCAGGTCACGGGACTTCCCAGCCTCCGTGGTATGTGAGCAGTTTCTCATTTTATGCTACACACATAATCCTTGGCTCTGCTTCTCCGCAGAGCTCTCGCTGACCACCAGGCAGTGCCTCTGCTGCCCTTGAAGCTGCCTCCTGGAAACCGATCAAAACCTGAAACCCAGCAGTTTCTTCTCTCACTGACCAAACTGTGCTGAGGCCAAGCCCTATTGTGCTGGAGCATGTTTCTGATTTTAAAACCGGGGCTGTTTTCATGCCGTGGCAGCTGTCACCTGTTCGCTGTCACTGACAGCAGGGAGGGAGCAGAGCAGGATGAAAATGCAGGGAAAATGAACGTTGGTAAAACCTGCCCTTGACCGGTTACCTCAAGTGTACTCTCCACTTCCAGTCAAAGCCGCCGAACTTCTTGTGCCAGTGCCCGCGATGTGGTCGCCTCTTTTCATTGTGATTCCAGCAGAGTGGGGTGAGCTGGGGAGAGAGCGGCTGCTGGTTACACACTGTGTGCACCGTATTTGGTTCTGGGAGAAAACGGTGGCTCTGACAGCCTCTCCTTGTGCGACCTGTGCAGGAAGCCCCTTAAACTGTGCTGTTATCAACAAATAGGCTTTTCGCGGGAGGATTTAATGAGATTATATGTTGAGTGCGTGGCGTGATACCTGGCACACTGGAAGGTGCACCCCCGAGGTCAGCTCCGTCCGTATCTCCTCCGTTCCCCGTTTCCCTTCTCCCTTCCAAAGTTCCTGCACTCCGTGGCCCTGAGCATCTCCAAGGCGAGGGAAGCTGGTCCTGCCGGTTGCAGTAGGAGCATCATCTCCAAAGGGGGCGCTCTAAGATCAGGAAAAAGGCCTTAGGGACCCTGCCGCGCCTGTGCGGACTGTGTGCTGGTACCTACTACGGCTGGACATTTAAAAAATGACTTTTCTGAAATCTTTGCCTTGATATGCTATCAATTTTTCCAGATGCCTTTTCAATATCTGTCTACAGAACTGTATGAAATTATAGTAAGTCCTACAGATGAGGGGATGACGATATGACAGACATCTCTGGCTCGGAGGAAAGGAGCTAGCCACACACTCCTGGCAGGGGGTCCACTCCAGGGGCAGCGGGCTGCAGGCCTACACCTGCTCGGGAAGCTGCCGGCCGCTGTTGCCCTCTCTCCCTCCCCCCAGGCCTGTGCCCTGGGCGGGCAGCACTTCTAGGCCACAGGCTCGGGCAGCGCAGGGTGACAGGCTGGCCCAGGGTCCCTCTGTCTGCTAGACAGACCCACAGTCTCAGGATGGGGCCAGGAGAAGACCAGGGCCTCAGCAGCCTCCCCTAAGCCCTCCTGGATTGGGGAAGGGAGATCATCAGAGGACAGCAACTTTCCTGGACATTATAACAGACACCTAAACCCATCAGCCCGTCGGAGGGTGGGAGGGAGGACTCTGCACCTCCAAAGGCCCCCAGCCACTCACCTCACTCCGTGGATTACCTTTCAGGGCGCACAGGCCAGACAGCACATCGCACCGAATTCCTGGGAAAAGGAGGGATTGACCTCCCAGAGCCGTCACGGGAGGGACAGAAGCGCTCCTGTCACTGCAGAGGCCTTGGGAGGACGAGGGTGGCTGCAAAGGGGCTCGGGACGTGAGGGGGCTGCCGTGTCCTCTGATGGTGCGGTCCACGGGACTGGGCACCACTAAACCCCCAAAAAGGAAGGTCCCAAGCGCGCGTTACAGCAACCTGCGGGCTGCTATGTAACAGCGCTTGTCATCTTGTCCGTTCTGTCCACCTGCCACGATCGTTCCCACCGCGCTCTGCACACTGGGCGGCTGCTGAGGCTCCCATCTGCGGCTGATCACAGACGGCCTTGCCTTGCGTCAAGCGCAGGAAGTTAAGAAGCTTTTCTTTGCTGTTGTGAGGAGACCTCTGGATCGAGGCGGTGCTCTCCGAGGCCAGCGGAGACACTGTCAATTACAAACCTGTCCTTCAAGCTTCGGGGCAGGGCGGTGACAGGCTCGGTCTGCAGATGGATGCTCTCCCTGTGTGGAAGAAGCTGCCTTGATGACCGGAGGCTGGTGGGGCTTGGCTCTGGGGGGCCTGGTTCTTCTGTTTGCCCCTGAACTCATAAAGTAATGCACCAAGATGACGTCACCCTAGGGGACAATCGTGTCCTATCAAGGGGGTTCTGTTTGAGGGGAGTCTAATAACTGTATTGGTGTGTCAACCTCAACCTGCATACTTTTGAAACCCTGCTCCCCTGGCTTGGAGCCTGTAGTAGTGGTTGTGGCATCAGCTACATACACCAGAGCTGGCAGGTTCAAACCCAGTCTGTGTCAGCTAAACAACGATGACAACTGCAACCAAAAAATACCTGGGCCTTGTGGCAGGCGCCGGTAGTCCCAGCTACTTGGGAGACTGAGGCAAGAGAATCACTTAAGTCCAAGAGTTTGAGATTGCTGTGAGCTGTGACGCCATGCAAGCACTCTACTGAGGGTGACAGCTTGAGATTCTGTCTCAAAAGAAAAAGAAAGAAAGAAAGAAAGAAAGGAAGGAAGGAAGGAAACCTGCCCTTGAGGCTCCTACACTTACTTGATTCATAGTCCTAAAGAGCTAATAATTGCATTTTTCCCAGTAGCTAAGGTCAAACAGCTTTATAAGAATTAATGCCCCAGCTCGGCGCCTGTGGCTCAATAGGCTAAGGGCCAGCCACGTACACCTGAGCTGGCAGGTTCGAATCCAGCCTGGGCCTGCCAAGCAACAATGATGGCTGCAAACAAAAAATGGCCGGGCGTTGTGGCAGGTGCGTGTAGTCCTAGCTACTTGGGAGGCTGAGGCAAGAGACTCGCTTGAGCCCAGGAATTGGAGGTTGCTGTGAGCTGTGATGCCACGGCACTCTACCCAGGGTGACAACTTGAGGCTCTGTCTCAAAAAAAAAAAAAAAAAAAAAAAGAATTAATGCCCCAACAAGTTAGTAGCCATTTAAAAAATATAAAATAAACTGAAAAAAAGTATTACATTCTTAAATAACTTTAATAATTCTAATTGCTTACTAATGGGATGTGTGTGCCTGCACAACTTCTCAAATCTTGGACATTATCACTTTCCCTTTCCATTTCTTTCTTTCTGTTTTTTTTTTTTTTTTTTTTTTGTTTGTTTGTTTGTTTTCTGAGACAGAGTCTCAAGCTGTCGCCCTGGGCAGAGTGCCGTGGCATCACAGCTCACAGCAACCTCCAACTCCTGGGCTCAAGCGAGTCTTCTGCCTCCGCCTCCCAAGTAGCTGGGACTACAGGCGCCCGCCACAACGCCTAGTTATTTTTTTTGTTGTTGTTGTTGCAGCTGTCATTGTTTGGCGGCCCGGGCTGGATTTGAACCTGCCAGCTCAGGTGTATGTGGCTGGCACCTTAGCCACTTGAACCCCAGGCGCCGAGTCCCCTTTCCATTTCATGATGATTTTCCTTTAGCACTTACTTCTTATGACATCGACTACAGAAAACCTACCTTCAAAAAGATATGACCTAATGGAAAAAAAAAAATCATGAGATCTTATGTCCAAACTGTCAACTCCCTTGAGTTAGTATTGGTCAGTGTCTGGCAGAAGTTGAGTATCTGTGTCTCAACATCTGTGTTATTTCCAAAAGTTAAAATATTCTGCCGGGCCATGCAGGGTCACTATGGTAACCCAGGACTCCTGGTTGTTTAATTTGGGTACTGTGGTTCTACTCTATAAATTTATTTCACCTCCTTGTGTTGAAGGAAGTGGCGTGAACTAGAAGCCATATTGGAAGCAAAGAATGGGGAGAGAAAAATTGCTGAGATTAAGCCGTGTCTTAACTTTCTCAGGATTCATTCTCGGGTTCTTTTCCTTCCGTAGAGGATGGTAGGGCTGGGGCCTTTCCTTCGGGTGTTGAAGACAGATTATGCATGTCTGTGGGTTGGAAGACTGACCCATTGGATGGTGTCTGGTGTCTCTGGTCACTTCCCATCCACTCTTTCTAGATCAGTATTTCCTGGCGTCCTTACATCTTCAACAAGTAGGTACTGTATGATGTGTGTGAGCACAGCACAGAGATGAAAAGCCAGACTCAGGAGCTAGCCTGCTCACTCCCTGGGTGACTTCGGGAGCAACTGACTTCTGCTTCAAATTCTACGTCTGTAAAATGGGTTTCATAAAATGAGACACTTCCCTGGTTTGCCATGAGACTGAAATGACCAAACAGAGATGAGAACAATGTTTTCCATGATTCCGGGCAGGCACCTGGGCAAACAGCAATGGCGAAACAGATATAGACTCCTCTGTACCTGGCTCAATGGTATTTGGCCAAACAGTTAATTGATCACAATTTTTTTTCTTTTATTCATGGATCCCTGATTCATTTAATTGATCACAATTTTGCTAAGTGTTTAAGGAAGTGTGATATTCTATGGGAGTATGTTAAGTAGGGCTTTAACTTAGATATGTGTGTGGATGTTTGTGTGTGTGTGTGTGGTGGTGCTGGTGGGTCTTCTCAGAGTAAATATCCTTGAAATCAAGACCGAAAAGGTGGTAAGAGTGAGTGAGGTCAAAATCCAGTGGGTGGAGGAGAGTGGAAGAGTGTTCCAAACAGAATGAACACAGGACAAACCTCGAGACACTGGTTCGGGTGAAGAACAAGTATTGAGTCGATCAGGGGCAAAATCCTCAAAGGACTTGGTAGGCCTTATTAAAACACTTACATTTTTTTGCAGGAATGATGGGAAGCCATTCAAGAGTTTTGAGCAGAGGAATGATATGACTTTTTGTCTTACAAAAGATCACTCTGAAGATTGGCCTCCAGGGGCAAGAGGGAAAACAGAGACCAGTTAAGACTTATTTGTGAATCCTCTGGGGGAGATAAGTGGTGGCTCTGTGCATGGTAGTGGTAGAGGAGAGGACAGATTTGAGAGATCATTTGGAGGTGAGGGCTTGATTGCAGGGGTGGGGGAAGAAACCAGGTACATACTCAGGCGTCTCTCCAGGGCAGGTGAGGGAGAAGGAAGGTGGAGCACAGTGACAGGGACGCGGGCCCAGAGGAGGGACAGTGTCCATCACAGGTGCTAGGTGGTGTATCCAGGAGCGGATTACCTCACTCTCCCAACCGGCTGAAACAGGCTTCCCGTATTTCTCTTACGAAATATCCAGATAAGCATCTCTGGTCTTCGCTCTGTTTTGTATGAAGGCCGGAGCATTGCGGATGAAGCACAAAGACTTACATGAGGCAAAGAGCCTGCTGTGGCTGTAGAGCTTCTTAATTGAACCTAAGACCTGTTTGGAGTAATTAGAAACAAAGTTTATCACCATGCTGGCCACGCATAGGCCGGTCCAGACTCGCTGGCAGTTCCTTTCCCACCCCCTTCTGTTGTCATCTTTCTTTCTTGTATCTAAGAAAAAAGTGTTTTTGATATTAATTAAGTTACATGGCAATTTCCTCCCCCTAATTAAAGTGGAACCTTTTCACAGGACACTTTGAAGTGTGGCTCTGCGGATATAAGACACTTTTCATCCTCCGCCAGAGCTCTGTAGTGTCTCTTCATATTGTTCACTTCAGTTGGAATAAAACTCTTTCTGGTAATGAAGGGAAGGGCGTCTAACTTTCTCCAGCTACCGCACGGTCCGGTCTGCCTGGAGCAGGGTGTCGGGGAGCCTGCTGGAGCCTCGGTCTCGGGGGTGGGGGGGATAGGGAGCACAGGCCTGGCTCAGGTGCATCTGGGAAGGGGCCGCTGGGATGGCAGGGCTGGGAGGTGGGTGAGGGAAACAGAAACTGGACCAGCAGGTGGCTGGGAGCTCCTGGGCTCAGGGAGACTGGACGAGCAGCCGTGTCCCACTCCTGGGCAGCTGCTCAGCTCTCTCAGCTTCTCCGCGTGAGCTTTGATGTCCTTGATGAAAAACGTCATTGCTGCATTGTGGGTGCTTCCCCTCTGATTTCCAAGGGACAGTTCCTGCACTTTGTTTGGGCTCACAGGACCCCCCTGAGATGCCCAGAGATAGAAGCGTGACAATGCCCCAAAAAGAAAAGAGAGAAGGGAGGAAAGGAGTGAGGGCGGCGGAGAGAGGGCACAGGTGGAAGGAGAGCTCAGCCTCTCCCTGAAAAACTGCGCTTGGCCAGGGGACTGTTTCCCACTTTTCAAACCCTTCAGTCTCCCCTTATTTACTTTTTCCCTCCCGTAAGTTTTCCCCTTTCAACCCCTCCAAATGCCCTCTGGGCAGGTAAAGAAAAGGAATCTTGTCCCCTCCCTGATCAGAAACCAATTTGTCATGAAAACCGCCCAGGGAAGAGGCAGAGGCCCTGGTTTTTATCTGTGAATCTTACAGCAGGCGTTTTCCCTGCGGGTATTGACAGACAGTAAAACATATCACTGAGGGGCCAGCAACAGGCCCGGCTGTCCACCACCTCCCTGCCCAGATGCTGCCAGTCCAGGGTCAGACGCTTTAATTGGGTTATTGCTGTTTCTCCGACTGTCTCAAGGGGTCTCCCACCAGCTCCAAAGGTGCATGGGAGAGGCCCAGTCCCCCTTCAGGGGTCGCAGGAGGGAGTGGGATGGATGAGATGGAGAGACGGACGGAGGTTCCAGTCCACTGGTCTCATTTCAGGAGCGGGGTCCTGTCTCAGGCCAAGGAAGCAGGTCCCCAATAGGCGGCTTCAGCCTCCTGCCCACCTGCAAACACTTCGAGAAGGCGAGGAAGAGGAAGAGGAGGAGGCTAGGGGTGGAGGAGGGAGAGTGCCCGGGGGAATGGGTTCGATTGGAAAAAGGGACTGGAAGAGATTGTCAAAGGTTAGGAAGATGGCAGGGAGCAGTGTCCTGGTGCCCTGCAGCTTAATTCAGAAACTTTAATTCAGCTCCTGTTGGTTCATTGAGTCCTCAATGCCAGGCAATGAACTTGGTGGTGGGAAGAAAGACAGGGTCCCTGATGCCAGAGGTCCCCAGTCTTGCCGAGAAGCAGCCACATATACAACTCTAGCAGAAAGTGGTTGTGCCCTGTACGCGCAAGAGAAGAACAAACTACAGGCTCTGGGAGCTCCAGGAGGACAAACTTGATTCTGACTGAGCGAGATCTGATAAAAGCCTCATGAAGACGTGATTTCAACTGCCTGGATTGCATTTGGGCAGGGGGAAAGATGGCAAAGGAAGAATGTTCCAGACAGAGGGGGCAACCAATGAAAGGTGCTGAGGAAGGGCAGTCCCTGGTCCCTGGCTTAGCCGTGTCTTCGTACTTTCCTAGGGAGGTATGCCTGGAGCCTAAGCGGGGCCTGGGAGGGTGGGGCAGTGGTGAGGGGAGACAGGCCTGGGGTGAGGGAGCAGCGGTGGTGCAAGAGCCTGTCTACCAGCCTGAGGAATGTGGCTTTTCTTTCTGTGTCACGGGGAGCCTGGGAAGACTTATGAGGTTTGGAGTGATGGGATTAGAACTATATTTTAGATGAACAATTCTATTCCCTTTTGACACACACTCCCTAATCCTTTATCCCAAACTCACGGCTTGCCATTGAGCAAGCTAGGAACACATAAACGTGCTTCGATGCATGGCTTCTGAGAAACCCTGAGCCTTGGCCTGAGCTCCCCTATCTCTCGAGCCTGGTCTCTACCCTTTCGTAGCTGCGTTGGGGCCAGTAAGCTAGCTCAGCCGGGCTGCCAGTGTGCCATGCACGAAGACAGACTGCTCTTCCTAAGGACCCTTGGCTAGGCACCATCCGCATCCCCGGCCATGCCGGCGTGGATTGAGGGTTATTAATCAATCAAATATGCAAATGCCAAGAGATTTGCAGGAAAAGGATGATGAGAGTTAGAGTGGGATGGGGATGATCTGGGAAGGCTTCTGAAAGAGGTGTCCTTACATTTGAGATCTCATAGGTAGGAGTAAAATGGAAATAAAAGGGAAAGGCAATCCAGGGAGAAGACTCATCAGAGCAGAGGATGGCAAGGATGACAAGGACAGGGCACAGTGCACTTGGGAGGACGGCAGGCTGGGCAGGTATGATGGCACCGGAAAGGGAGACGCCATTCAAGGAGGCTATGAATTCTGAGGTGCTGGAAGTCGGCGGGTTATCTGTAAGTCTGGACCACAGCTGTGCTTTCTCCAGAGCTCTTCCTTTGTCATCTCCAACCTGAGGACAAGGTGGGCTCCCCTTACTTTGTTCCATGGGGTACAACTGTGCATGATGGTGAGCATAGACCTCCAATGAGTAGATCTGGAGCACTCATTGGGTCCCCCTGAAATCTGCATGGGTAGGAGAGGTGCTCTGACCTGGGCAAGTGGGTCTGCCAAACTGAATTTTCCCTCCATATCCCCGGAGAATTGGTTCCAGGACCTCCCATGAATACCAAAACCCAGGGGTGCTCAAATCTCTGATGTCAAATGATATAGTGTTTATTTGAACAACAACAAACAACTCTACAGGCATCCTCCTGTAGACTTTAAATCATCCCTAGATTACTTATACTACCTAATACAATGCAAATGCTATATAAATATTAATAGCTGTTATAATATATGGTTTAGGGAAGAATGAGAAGAAAAAAAGTCTGCACATGTGCATTTTAAAAAAAGTTTTCATCTGCATTTGGTTGAATCCATGATTTAACCCACAGGTATAGAGGGCAAACTATATATCTGTTCTGCACGGCAGCAAGACCCAAGGCCTGTGTGATAACCTGTGCTCTTTATGTCTTGGCAATGAATTTGTGCTGCCCAGCTGAGAGTCAGGATTGGCTTTTAGATGTTCTCTAAATACCTGGGAATTTCTCTCCATGGCATGGCTTCACAAAAAAGCTTTTTTTTTTTTTTTTTTTTGATAAAGGCAGCAAATTCCACCTGGACGAATAGGTAGGTAAACAGTTTAACAACTCTTATGCTTTACTCTTTTTAAACAGCTGTTCATACACCATTTAACATTTACAGAACACTTATGAAGACTCCAAGGTGGATTTTATTATGACCATTTTGCAGATGAGGAAACTGAAGCTCTGAGAGGTTAAGTAATTTTCCCCAAATCCCATCATTCTTAATGACAGAGCAAAAACTCAACCTCCTATCTCCTGAGGATAAATAGGGTGTATTTTCTGCCGTGGACACAACCCTAGGGAATATCAATTCCTCTCCATCAAAACAGGGTTCCGTTCCTGAATATAACAGCTGATTCTTAGAGCAGGGATCCCTGAAGCTTGGATCTTTAGCTCTGATGAAAACTGGATTCCAGCAGCCAGCCATGGAAAACACCTACAGGCATTCCAGACACCCCAAAGACCTAAAAGAAAACCCAAGCATTCTTAACCTTTGAAAAGATCTTAGCCTGTGGACAGATAAATTAAGTCCAAGGCTCTGGAGAGATTAAACCTTATTTTATGGTTTGCTTGTTAAAAACGCGTAACTCCAAATCTCGCCAGAGATTGCAATTAAGATAGCATGGGGCTAAAGCTATATGAGAAGTATTATTTACTCCTGGCTCCCTGCAAAGTCCAAAACCACAATGGGCTTTTGCATTTCGTAACCGGCAGTCAATCTGAAGCCACCTGCCTTTGTACCTAAAATACTTTCCGACATGTGCTTCTCCTCTCCCAGCGTAGCCGACACCACGGTTCTATTCTCCTTTGTGGTTGCCCAAAGTAACCATAAAAACCGAGAGTTAAAACAAAGTTTCCAGGACATTAATGTTCAAGAGACACCAAGAACATTTTTTTGCCATCTGTTCCTCTACTGTTCCCACCTGAGGGGCCCTTTTTCTGTGTTCCCCTTTGAATGCCTGAAATGTATATGCTCCAAATAGCTTTCTGATTTGTAGCAAAGTCCCAGGAAAAGCCAGATCACCCCCAGAGCTGACTGATCTCACTAAAATATGCCCAGTAAAGAACCATTATGAGCCTTCTTGATCATTGCTATTAGACATCACGCAGAGAGAGTCAAAAAGATTTTTTTCTCCTAAAGTTCTATGAAAAGTTGAGTACTTCTTTTTTTTTTTTTTTTTTTTTTTTGAGACAGTCTCACGTGTTGCCCTCAGTAGAGTGCTGTGGCATCACAGCTCATGGCAACCCCAAACTCTTGGACTCAACTGATTCTCTTGTTTCAGTGTCCTGAGTAGCTAAGACTACAGGCGCCCGCCACAATGCCAGGCTATGTTAAGAGATGGCATCTCGCTCTTGCTCAGGCTGGTCTTGAACCTGTGAGGTCAGCAATCCACCTACCTTAGCCTCCCAAAGTGTCAGGATTATAGGCGTGAGCTACCATGCCTGGCCCCACGAACTCTTTAGATTACTCTTTCTGGGGTCCTGGTTATCTGTAGAGATCAACAATTCATTTTACCATCTTCTCTGTGTATATGGTAGAAGGGATACATGAGGAATGGAATCTTCCTCTGAGAAATTCTATCTTAGGCACTGTGGTGATGGTCTTAAATGTATCTTTTCCATTTGAAGACTCACATGAGGCATTTGGTTAGTATTCACATTCCAGATTCTATTCAAGAGTTACTCAGCCATGTGATTCTTACCACTCGGTAAATCTGGAGATGCTGATGTTGCCAAAAGAACACTGAACCAGGAGTTAGGAGAGCTGGGTGTTAGACTAATCTTTATCTAGCTGTTTGAGCTTAATCTAGTTGCAGTGTCTTGCTGGTTGTTAAATTCCTCTTTGTAAAAGAAGACGCTGCCATGATTAAGTGTGTCAGGCATGTTCTAATTGCTTTGTAAGCATAAATCCTATGAAGTAGTTTCAAGGTCACACAGCTAGTTAGAGGCAGGGCCAAGATTCAAACTGAGATTGGTACGCGACCTCTGTAGATAGGTGTTAGCTCTACCATCCTATGAGCGTGTCTTAGAGCCAAAGAAAAGACCTCACACATTATATAAGAAGGAGACCTTTCACCACAACTTCTTCCATCTCGTCCTGGGTCTAATCCCCTATCTCCCGAATAACACAAAGGCTCTGGACCAGCCCTGCTTCTACTTTTTCTTCTCTGGTGATTATCTGGGGCTGATTTGGCCAAACTTCTAAGTCTGTTTCCTAGCAAGTCCCAGCACATCTGGAGCCCTGCTGTTGTCTCAATTGCACAGCTGTCTGCAGCAAAGACGCAGTCCTCGGAAAGCTGCTGCCCAATGGAAATCCAGAGAGCAATCTTTATATGGATCAGCTCTTTATACCTTTGTGTGGATTTCACTGCTCACTCACAAAGACAACGGAGCGAGTGCGCGGAGTTCATACTGAGATGTGAGTGGCTTTATAACCAGCATGAGGAAGATTTCCACAGAAAAACCTCTTCTTTCCTGGTGACAGACCTGAATTTTTGCTAAGGGGGGAAAAAAAGCTCTCTCTTCGAGAGCATTTGTGTGGACCCAGGTGCTTTGAAATGGAGAAAAGCTAGAAGATTCCTCTGAGGCAAAGAGGCACCGCTGAACGGTGCAGGCCCCAAATTTAGGATTTGCAGACCTGCACGGTAAAAAGTTTCCACAAGCTTAAGGACGCAGAGCCAATTTGAAGCTTTTCTTTTATTTTGTGCAACAGGGTAGAGGATATTGTTTGGGGGTGGGGGAAGATTGAAACCTGCAGTGAAAGTAAATGAAAAACCAAAATCTCTGCTGGAGGTGTAGAAAAAAAACAGAAAATAAAAAAAAAAAGCAAAACTGACCATTCCTATTTAGCTTCCCAAGGAGGCAAGTGCCGTGCAAAAGAAGAAAGTGACAACAGAAGGTCTTGTGATGTCGTGTTCTATTAATCCGGCCTCTCAGTGGCCAACTGTCACCCAGACAAAGCCACCAGTGTTCAAAATGGCGACACAGGCACTGCAAAGTCCACAAGTGGCTTCTGTATCAACAAAGACCAAAGGAATCATGTTCAATATTGAACTTCAGAATGTCAAAATTGGATGGGATCTTACATGTCTTTTGGTCCCTCCCCCTTATTTTGCAGTGGAGGAAACTGAGGCCCAGAGGTCATAAGGGCGGTTAATGTATAACTGGGAATGGGACCCTAAACTTCTGGGTTCTCCTGGCCCTTTCCTGCTACACTGTGCTGACAACCCAAACTCTACTGTTATGATTAACCCATTATGGATCGGTCATGAGTTACCCAGTAATGCTGATAGCTTCCGTGTAAACCTGCCAGTCAAAAACATGTTAAGAGGTTAGAGACGCTAAGTGCTCCTTTATTGTAAGCAGCTGAAAGATGAGACAGGGAGAAAGAATAAAAGGCTGTCCTGGGCACAACGGGGACTTGAGGCTGGGAGAAATAAATCGGGGAACAGCTGCTGTGTTAACACATTATCGACTGGCAATTTTACACAGTAACGATCCGTGTTACTGGGCGACTCAGGACCTGGTCAGCAATGTGTTAACTGACTGGGGCTAATCTGTGAATAATAATAATGGGGTTACTTTTATTTGCCATGTTATTTGACTGACTAGAGCTCATCTGTGTCAAGTAATTAATACATTAATTAGAATATATTAGAAGTTTCATCCTCTCTGCTGTGTTTTTAGTTCCACTGTGCTTCCAATATGCAGTTCTGTTTACGTGAAGGCTGTGAAGGTGATCCAGTGAACTCAGAGGATAATTCCCTTCTTCCCTGGGTAATTTCAATGACTTAATTTATGAATTTTACCTCCTTCTCTGTTTAGAAACCTGGACACAACCAGAGCCCTTCACATCAGCTGTCAGTCATGTTTGTATCAATGATCCTGAACGCTGACGACTTCCCTTACTGTTAGACTGATCCTATTTTATAATATAAATATCACACTCTACGCAGGACACCGTAAAGCAATTATTGCACTTCCCAGGTGAGGTGAATTTCTTGGCCTTGATGTGTCAAGGCAGCACCGAGATGTGCTGTAATCACTCAGAGACACTGGGACGGGAGATTATTATACTATTAGGAAGTACAGGAAAAAGAAGACACCTGTGCCACAGGCAGATTGCCAAGTTCTTCTCTCCAGAGAGAAAAATGAAGGTGGGGCAGGTTGTATGTGTACCAGAGGGTGAGTACTAGGAGCTGCAGGCCCCAGAAAAGGGAGCTTATCCTAGCTGGGTGATCAGTACGGTCTGTGTGTGTACTGTGCCGAGCAATTTTCCATTGTCTTCTCCATGCATTGCTGGATTTTGATCTGGAAATTAGCCTATCGGATGCTGTCTTCTGTAATATATTTCTGGGTCTCCCTGTGTATAGGTGAGAAAACTGGGGGTTGGAGAGGAGAGGTAATTTGGGGAGAGCTGGTATTCAAATTCAGATCTTTCCGTGCGTCACTCTCTTAATGTGGATTATCCCCACACCTTAGGAAATTAGGCCAGGCAGAAATAGGGTTCAGAGTTTCGTTTGTGGAACTAGTACTTGTTTGGTGAATGTCAATAGAATGCCAGTGATGTGTAAAGGACTGTGTCAGGCTCAGGAATAGAGACGTCCTGGATGATTACGGATTCTAAGTGGGTATCGGAAAAGAATCTTTCAGGGAGGAAGTGGTAGAAGGGGTTGAAAGAAACTCCCACACCATGTTTTTCTGCCTGCCTCCAGCCCCACAGCCACAAGCAGCCTGTCGTGGGCAGAGCCCACCACACGAGCCGGGCACACAGTACCCAGCACTGCCGGCTGGTACACACACAGCCACACACGCGCTCTCGGCTGGCGCCATCCACCTACACCACGCTCTGTCCGTGGCACTCTTTGCTCAACTCCAGGGCTCTGGTCCCTGAGACTGCGCTGTGCGGGGTGGTGGAGTCACCCATGAGCCACAAACACCCCAGACCATCTGCCTGCCCCCAGGCTAACGTCCTGATGCCTCCCCCAACTCCCCAGTCTCTTCTCCCCGAATATTCAGCAATCACTCCAACCTCTGTCACACTTTCCCAGAGCTCACTCTGACAAGTTTATCAAGTTGAGAGATGACACTGTCAACGGGCATATAGAAGAAAAAAAGGAAAAGAGGGAGAGAGGGGGAAAAAGCCCAGGAGCCTCCCTTGGTGCTGCAAGGACACATTGCTCACTGCCAAGGTCATGTGCGCAGGCTGGGAGAGGCTTCCTCATTCTTCCCTGCGCTTGTCCGTGGGCCCTGGTGCAGCAACTCCTGGCGCTGGGCGGGGGTGAGGGCGCAGCGGCGCCAGGAGGAGATTGCTTGGTAAGACAATGGCTGAGCTGATAATGCCAGCAAAGTCATGACACCAGGGACCTCTTACAATTTTAAGATCCAATCATCTTTAAAATATTACCGTCTAAGGCGGATTTGAGCAGGGGCTATAGCAAACAATTGATCCTGGTATATTTACTGAGAGTGCAGGCACCCTGCTGAAATATTAATCTGGGATCGGGAGGAGGGAATGGGAGGGAGGAAGAGGCTGAGAAGCCCCAAGTCCTTTCTAAAAATCCATTGGCAAAATAAGTTTAACTAGGGAAATACAGATGATATTACCTGCCTATCATCTCTCTTTCTATCTGGATCCTATTTTTTCGAAAAATTCCAAAAGTCAGTGAAATAGAAGAGGCCTGTCTCCTTTCTCTAACTTCTCCCCAATTCTGTCCCCCACACCCTCAGGTACTGAACATTCTTCACTCTCTGCCTGGGACTGCTTTTCCTTAGGACTTTGCTTCTTCCTACTTTCTACATTTCCCCTGTAGCACCCCCTGGAGGATCTGCAGCCTCCACCGGCTTGGGAAGACATGGCCAGCCTCAGGACGGGCCAGGATCTCATATAATAATCAAGGCCTTGGAGGTGGGACACGGGGGAAGCCTTGTACAATACCCCTGCCCAGGGAGCATCAATTGCACCAATAGAGCAGCTGCCCCCAATGGGAGCCTTTCAATGTGGTCATGAGGAGAAGGACAAAGAAAAGCCTGACAGAGCAAAATTCATTGGTTGCAGTTAATGGGAGGGTAGAGGAGAGGATCAGCCCTGGGAAGGCTGAGAAATTTCAGTTGCTTATAGGCAGGACCTTGGTCTGAGGAGCCAAGTGGAAACCAAGGCTCAGGGTGGGCTCAACTGTCACAGACACTGTTGTAGGAAGGGCATGTGCTTAGACCCCAGCACAGCAGCCAAACAGCATTTCTGGGGAGAAGGCCTCTGTTCAAATTCCTAGCAAGAAGGATCACCACTATCTCTGTGCTTAGAAGCACTGTGTTCTGAAGATCTAAATGAGGATTCTTGAATTTCCAACTTTATATTTTGGAGACAATGTTATATTTTGGAGACATTGGCCCACTGGGTCCTAATACTATTGTAAGCTGCTCTCACGCCTCTCAGACTCTGTTCTTCTTTTTGCCTGGAATGCCTGGCTTTGGGAAGGAGGCCTCTGGTTCAGGTCCAATGTCATTTTCCCTGTGAAGCTTGGCCTAAGCTTCCTTAGATGGAGCTCCCCATCACCCTTCCTTGCATAGCACATGGTGGGGGTTTTCTTAAACTAATTGTTTTCTCAAATTAGAACTTTTCTTGCCTATTTCTTCCTTGCCTTGTCCACTTTTGGGGGGCAGGGAATTTCTACCTTCACAGCTTCAGTTCCTTATAGAGTACCTAGCAAGTAGTTGGTCTTCAAAACATGCTGGATGGACGCAGCAAGCCTTCTCAATCATTGTCAGTATGAAACATTTTCTTCTAAGCTACATCAATTAATCCATTAATCAAGTTTGGGTCAACAAACAAAATATTAACTTGACAGACAGAAGAAATAAGTTCAAAAGACTTATTGTACATCATGGTGACTATAGTTCATAACAATATATTGTAGGCTCAGCGCCTGTAGCACAGTGGTTATAGCTACACATACACCACATACACTAGGGCTGGCAGGTTCAAACCCAGCCTGGGCCAGCTAAACAATAATGACAAGTGCAACAGAAAAATAGCTGGGCTTTGTGGCGGGAGCCTTGGGAGGCTGAGGCAAGAAAATCACTTAAATCCCAAGAGTTTGAGGTTGCTGTGAGCTATGTTGCCACAGCACTCTACCCAGGGCGACAACTTGAGACTGTCTCAAACACAACAAAACAAAA
This sequence comes from Perodicticus potto, assembly GCA_963574655.1. Classification (NCBI taxonomy): domain Eukaryota; kingdom Metazoa; phylum Chordata; class Mammalia; order Primates; family Lorisidae; genus Perodicticus; species Perodicticus potto. Next base: position 38,430 of record CAUYRH010144448.1, read on the forward strand.
CAATATATTGTATACCATACTTGAAAATTGCTAAGAGAATAGATTTAAAGTTCTCTTAGCAGTGAAAAGAAGTATGTGTGGTCATGCATATGAAGGGGTCTGACAATTAAATTCAAGAACTCATCCTAGAAAAAGTGCTACATGCCTCATTGCTGAACATCACTAGGGTCACTTTCAAGGTCCTCCTCTTTGGAAGCTCTGCACTGACACCAGCACCTAGTCCACCTTCAAAGCAATTTAGTAGCTATTTTTCTGGAATGACCATCAGGCCTTCTGTTGAACGAGGTCTCACAGTTAAGTTGCCACCCTGCACTTACATTGGCGGCACTGTACAAACAACTCGGTAAGGTTTCACAGCCTTGGTATATCAGTGTCTCACAGCTGAGTTCATGTTGATGCATGGTGGTATCTTGCTGAGTGTCATTCATTATTATTGTTGTGTGCTTTTGTGTGCTGTATGATAGTAACTCTGATGGTCATCCTTAAAAAGAGTTCCAAAATTGTTCTGATGGGTGGACTAGGCCCTGGCATTCGTGTATAGCTTCCCAAAGGGAGTACTTCGAAGGTGACTGTGGTGATATTCAACCATGAGGTATGTAGCACTTTTCCTAGGATGAGTTCCCAAATTTAATTATCAGGCCTCATGTTAATTAGCTTGATTTAGCTATTCTATTTAGCATTGCACATGGATGGGTGTTTGTGTGCATATATATTATAATACTCAAAATATACTGATAACAACAGATGAGCACTTCTTGTAAGTCGATTTGAGCACTTCTTGCAAGTTCAGAAGTGAAATGTGACTTGAGTGTAACAATTTTTATACATATTTTCCCTTTCTTAAATATGCATACAGTTTTTGGCACTCTATATATGTATGTGTGTGTATATACATATATCTCAAAACATGTTTACATTGTAAGCATATATAATTTTTATTTAAACATTAAAAAGATAAATTAAGCACATGCATAAAAATAGTAACTTGAACCATCTGAAATCAGTAAAATTCAACATTTTACACCTGTACAAATGATAACTTCTTATGGTTCAACCCAATCTATGGCATAGACATCACCCCTCAAAGGAGAAAGGAAGAAAGGAAAACCAGCGACACACAACTTTGTGCCAGGTATTTTATGAATATCATTTTGTTTGGTTTGATTCTCATTTAATGCTGGCTGGAGGAAAAAATAAATATCAAAGGAACATATTTAAATGCTAAGGTGGGGCTCGGCACCTGTGGCTCAAGTGGCTAAGGCGCCAGCCACGTACACCTGAGCTGGTGGGTTCGAATCCAGCCTGGGCCTGCCAAACAACAATGACGGCTGCAACCAAAAAATGGCCAGGCATTTTGACGGATGCCTATAGTCCCAGCTACTTGGGAGGCGGAGGCAGGAGACTCCCTTGAGCCCAGGAATTGGAGGTTGCTGTGAGCTGTGATGTCACAGCACTCTATCCAGGGTGACAGCTTGAGGCTCTGTCTCAATAAATAAATAAATAAATAAATAAATAAATAAATAAATAAATAAATAAATGCTAAGGTGGGCTGTATAATGGGGCAGTGGGATAGGAAAAGAGACTTAGTTGGCTGGTGAAGGCTTCATAATGAAGGTGGCTTCCGGAAGCCCCAAAGGGTTGGCTTCTTGAGGTAGCCCTCTCCTTTCCCCCACGACACACTCCCTTTACTTACCTCCAAACAGCAGCCCCTTGCTAGTGTTCATTTACTCCTCAATTTCCATCCCACACTTTAGGTAGGGCACTCATCTTGTTCATCTTTGTAGCCTTCTGCTCAGGGGTGCCTGGCACACTGCTGCTTTCCAGTGTTTGCTGATGAATATATTTAAGGAAAACCATGCAGTGAATTCCAGTAATGAACCCAAGGAAGTCTCTGAGCCAGGTATGCACACGCTCTTCTGTTTCCCAGCCAGGGCACTTTTGTGCTTACAGTGACTCAGGAGTAGAAGGCCAACAGGGCTGAGCCAAGCAGCGAGGAGGCTGAGACCCAAGGTGGTATTATAACTCCAAAGAAGGGGAAGTAGACACATTCCTTTCCATTTCTTCTTCCTCTCTCCCATGGCCTAGTACTTAATACCAGACCATGGAGTTGCCCCTCCACCCTCAGCCTGTAGGGAACCAGAGGTGCCTTTGGGAAGATGCTTGATGCTCTCCCGGTACCAGCTGTCATTTACTGAGTACTCTAAGGAAGGTATGATCCTCCCCATTTAATAGATGGAGAAGTTATAAGCCTTGTCCAAGGTTACAAGCTTGAATTCCTGGTGTCTCTGATTCTAAAATTCATACTCCTAATCCCTAAGGTTCACCATTATAAAATTCATATTATTGTCTGAACACAATTTCCCCCAATGTCTGGAATTCAACATGTTGGTCTGGAGTCTCTGGTGGCCAGAGCAGCAGTCGGGGACAGCAAGGCACACAGGAGTCTTCCCTGGTTTTGATACTCTGCCCCCAGCCACTGGGACAAGTCAGATAGACATTTTAGCCATCTTGGTCCCTTACCAAGCCCAGCCTCGTGGCAAGTCATGAAGCCTTTCATTCATCATTCTCCATGAGGAATTAACTCACTGGGGTTGATCTATGAAGCCTTTGCCTGCAGCACCCGAACTGCTCCTGTCTGTTGCTATTTTGCACCCCTGTCCCTGCGGAGCCCCCTCTGGGGCTGAGGCTCGTCTTGAACCTTAGGAACTCCCTGACTCATTGTAGATTCAGCACATGCCCTCCTGACCCTCAGGATTATGCGGGGTCTTTTTTCTTTTTAATCTTCAAGGAGGCGTATCTCCAAGGGAAAGACAGAGTTTCACAAAGAGGAGATGGAGGTGGCAGAGAGAACAAACCGTGTATATGCTAAGAGCTCTATTCCACAATCTGAATGACAGTCAAGACACCTCTTGTCAAATTACTGCTTCAGTCAAACACGGCTAACCCTCACCAGCGTTGACAACAGAATGATTTCTTAAAAAACAGAAAGGTGAGAGAAGGGGGAAATTGAACCCTGGGCTATTAACAGGGCTCTTCCCCTGTATTCTTGTAGACCCATCCAAATGCTTTGCTGTTTGTGGTGGTGGGAGAGAAAGATCCAAGTTCGGAATATTCCCAAACTACTCTTCTTGCTGAAATAAGACCCCTCCGGGGAGGCTGCTATAAGTATTGCAGAATACCCAGGGACTTAGGGGTGCCAGCTGTGTTGTCAGAAGTGGCAATCCACTGCACCCCTTTTCTGACTCCCCTGGGTGCTGCTTCCTGCCTCATCACAGGGCCCCATAGCACTCTGCGCCCGGGATGGTAGTTAAAAGATTCAGTGTGTAGCAGTTCATGCCCTTTTAAGAGGTCAGGGTTGATAGGAGAGTGGAGAAGCAACATCTGAGGTCGAGTCAAGGTCAACTGGAGGGAGGAAGCACCCAAGCTGAACTGAATGCATGAGTGGATAAGGTAGGGTGAGAGTAAAGCCAGAAACAGGATGGAAACTGCAGCTGAGTTGCTGCCAAGGGTGAGCCAGAGAAGCGGTGCAGGGAGAAGGAATCAGCCCTGGGTTCCAGCAGCCCGCGATGAGGAGCGAGCCGCGGGAACTTAGACGTGTGCTCAGCAGCTCCCATGCAGGGTGAGTATCAGGGTATCATGCTCTTCTAAAGTCCCACGGGCCGCTTTCCCTGGGTGTGCCATCAGAAGATTTAAAGAGGGGTATCCAGAGCCCCAATTCACCAAGAAATATGTCATTTGGCCCTGGGCAAAGCAGCTCTTGCCTCATTCTGAAATTTTTATTATAACGGTTGCTGCTGACTCCCTCCCCAGATCCATCTGCCTAGTTTATCCCTTCCAACCCCTGCAGACCCTCATTCTACATGCCCTTTAATCTGGGTCTCACCAGTCTGGATTTTGACCCCCTATCTATTCCTAACTTTAGGTTTTTAAAATCATATTTGGTAACCTCAATTGCTAATGTCTTTCTTGTATTTATTTTTTAAGAACTCTCTGTTCCCACTACATATCAGCTCTTCGAGATTCGGTATCTTTCTGGTGATTCTTCCCTTTCTACTGCCCTGGGGCCAAAATGGTCCTTGTAATTCACGAGGGAAGAGGAAGCCAGGAGATTCCAGTCATCCACAGATAACCGTTCACCATGCTGTCTCTATAAAACCACATTTACTAGTAAGTGCTCGTCACCTTACAGTGTAGACATTTGGTTTGGGAAAGAATTCAGATATCTAATTTGATGTCTTTTCCATGCGCTGTGTAAATATCCTTATTAATTATTTCAAAATAATAAGAGCTAACATTAATTGACTCTGCCAAGCATTTTACACACGTTATCTCATTTAATCTTTACATCAATTCTGCGAGGTAAATATTGTTATCCTCGTTATCCACATTTTATAGCTTAGGAAACTAAGTCCAGGATGTCAACCAGCGTCCTGCCTTCCCTGGTCTCCCCTCCCCCCACTATCCATCTGAAGCTTCTGGTTGGATGTCTCCAGCAGACAGGAGCTCACAAACTCTTAGGACACCCGGTTCCATCTTTGGACAGTTCTGACTCTGACTAAGCCTCTGAGCTAAGAACCTTCTCCTTATATTTTTTAAACCTATTTTACCTGTTTTTTTTTTTTTTTTTTTTGAGACAGAGCTTCAAGCTATCACCCTGGATAGAGTGCTATAGCATTACAGCTCACAGCAACCTCCAATTCCTGAGCTCAAGCGAGTTTCCTGCCTCTGCCTCCCAAGTAGCTGGGACTACAGGTGCCTGCCACAACGCCCGGCCATTTTTTGGTTGCAGCCGTCATTGTTGTTTGGCGGGTCCTGGCTGGATTCGAACCTGCCAGCTCAGGTGTACATGGCTGGCACCTTAGCCCGTTGAGCCACAGGCACCGAGCCTATTTTACCTGGTTTTATACCTTAGTAAGACAGAACAAGTCTAAATTCCTCCACCACATGACAGCTCTCTAAATACCACAACCCACATGTTTCTCTTAGAATTCTCAAAACATCCCCAACTTCAACCTTTCCTCAAATCACTGGTTGACGGTACCTGATGGCTCCAGTCTGCCGTGACTCGAGGCACGCTGGGTAGAGCTCCTTAATAGTATTGTAAATACAAATGACATGTTCTACCATATTTTCTGAGTTACTAGCTTTTCTTTTCTCCCTGTGCTAAGTTTCACAGGCTATTCAAAAAACATATAAGATGAGGTCTTTGCCTACAGCTTAAATATTTGTTGTTTTCTTCGATAAGAAACAACGAGGCAGTATGTTTAGTAAACTGTTTATTGTCTGGAACTGACTGTAGTCATGATAGAAAATCCAGAAAGAGAAAGAGGAGTTGTCAGGAGCCACCGGGAAGTCTTTGTTTTTAGAGACAGAGTCTCACTCTGTTGCCCTTGATAGAGTGCCGTGGCATCACAGCTCACAGCAACCTCCGGCTCTTGGGCTTAGACGATTCTTTTGCCTCAGCCTCCCCAGTAGCTGGGACTACAGGCTCCCACCACAAAGCTTGGCTATTTCTTCTGCTTTTTCTATTTTTTTGTTGCAGTTTGGCTGGGGCTGGGTTCCAACCCACCACCCTTGGTATATGGGCTGGTACCCTACTCACTGAGCCACAGGTGTCGACCCGCCGCGAAGTCTTATGGTTTCACCTGGGCTGCAGGGACGAGAAGCTTCGGGAAGAGCGGAATACAGAGGAGCTGGGTGGTAAACTGCAGGGGAAATGGGAGGTTCCGTGTTAAACGACTCTGAGCAGAGAGGTTGGGGAAATGAGGATGGAAGGAGGGTGGAGACAGGGCAATCGCAAAGACAGAGCTGAAGGTGTATGTGGAGCCGGTGGGAGAGAAGGTTATGTTAAGGGCGTTTCATTCAGTCTAGCGTGTCATCTCTCTCTCCTTCGAGGGCCCTGTATTTCTCTGCAGAGCACCCATGCTCATTCCTATCACGATTGCATTTACCCGCTTCTTTGTCTCTGTCGATTTCAGTGGGAGCCAGCTGATTTCTTTCCCTTTGCCTGGATCCCGCTTCACCCGCCTGCTGCTCTGGGTCCACACCTGCGCCTGGCATGTGCTCCTCAGATTGATGCTGCTCTGAGATACCCGCCACCTCCTGCCTCAACTTCTCCTCCCGCTCCTCCACACATCTGCCAGAGACAGCACCAGTCTCCTGGTTCACGTCCTGCAAAGTCTCTCCCATCGGCTCCCCGTTATATTCATAGCTACGTTCCCACCTTCCGTCCCCTTTTCCAGCCACTCTCCTGTGAACCCTGTGGACTGAAATCTCACGGAGGCTTCATCAGACCACATTCGCTTTCATTTTCTGGCTTTCTTGCCCATTCTACAATAAATGACCCTCCCCCCCCTTAGGCATCTTGCAATAATATCCTTCATTATTCACCGGAGTGTGACCTCTGGGGGCACTGAGGCCACCCATGCTGGGTTAGGTGACCCTCCCCTTCCAGACCGTCTTGCAGCGTTTCTTGATCACTCGGTATATCCAGTGTCAACGAGCACATCCCACACAGGGCAGGAAGCAGTAGAAACCAACAGGACTGTCTTGTCTTCATTAGGGAGCTATCGCAGAAGCCGAGCTGGAGAACCGGGCCTGAGAAATAAGCATGGATAGACGAAATGCACAAGTTTGGCTACAGGGACCAGAGAAAAAGTCATGCTATATATGCAATCTGCTCTCTGTGCAGCTACCACTGCAACGATGGATTTGACCTCCAAATGTTCCCACCATAGTAGAGGGAATTCCCATTCATGGGGAAACATTAAATTAGAAAATCTCTATCTTCTATTCTTCCCAACGCTTCTGCCTTCTTAATTAACGTAATTAAAGTCTGCCTTGGGGCAGGGGGATGGATGAGTTGACCCCCTGAATCCTGAAGTGTAAATCCTTTCCAGCTGTGAAAACTCGGGAAGTCAATCAATCCGCTTTGGAGCCATCCTTCCCACTCACAGAGCCGTTCGGAGAAGGCGCCACGGGAAGCCGGCAGAGTAAACAACGAGACGAGGCCTAATAAACAATTTCCAGCATTTTGTGGCTGATAATAATTGCTCACTTAAGTGTCCTGAAGCTTTAATCTAGTAGGTCTGTAATCAATGGCAGTTTCACTCCGAGGTAGGCAAAGGCTGAGTGACAGAAAAATAGCAAGCTCTTGTGTGTTGCCAATCCCGGGAGCAGAAGGGAGAAGAGGAAACCTTCCTGATTTGCGAATGAGTGCAGACAGAAAGGGGAAGAAGGCTGGATCTAGCATTGCAGGCAAACATAAGAAAAGAGCAGGAATTTTAGGAATGGGATTTATATCTGTGGGGATGGCTGTCCCCACTTCCATATTCAGCCTCCCAATCCCTCGATTGGTTTCTCAGTCAGCTGTCTGAGGCTTAGCTCAAAGCAAAGCTTTCTCTGGGTTCTGGGGTTTAAGCCTTCCTACAGAATCCTAATACCATAGCATCCTGCCTGTACAACTTCACTGGGCCTGTGTGTTCCTTGTAGTCCCTCTGAACTCTTAGACCCTTGTGTCCTATGCGTCTTAGATTCAAAAGATACCCACCTTCCAACTTTGGATTCACTCTTTATCCATCTCTTTTGCTCCTGTTTCCCCATGCTGGCTTTGGCATTCCAGTGACAGCATTAACGTTGGACCCCACCCTGCCAGGACATGAGTTCACATCCACCATCCACTGGCATTCAGCAGAGCCCCTGAGTGACATCATTCTTTCCCAGGTAGGATGGGCCCTGGCTTGCAAATTGTTCTAGCTCTGACCACAACATACGTGTGCATGACTTCTGCTCACCTTAGGATGTTAGGGCTGCAATGACAGCCCCAGAACCCACTGGGCCAGCTTAGCATCCAACCCTGTTTGGAGTTCATTAATGGGTTTTCAAGACGGTTAGTGCCATATCTTCTGCCCAAGGGATAGCTTCCTGGTGGGCAGAGGAGGAAGTTGCCCACATGGAATGATTGTAATGGTACCAGATATATACACCCTATCCCAGAATCTCTCTCTCTCTCTTGCACTTCTGTTCAGTACCTAGAAGTTTTCCTAGGAGTGATGACATCATGGGAGAAAGGACTCAGGATAAGGATCTAAAAAATTCACCATCTTTGATTCCCGGCTCTGTCCTTTCTGTCATTGGCCAGGTTATTAAACTTTCCAAGCTTGAGATTATTATTCGAAGTAAATAGAAATAACACAAAAGCTTTTTGAAAATTCGAAAGCTTTGTCCATGTCTCCATGATTGTTATTCTTTATTTACTAGGTCTTTGCAGAATTTTACCTCTCAGATGAAGTTTTAATTTCAAATATTTACGGGAAGGATAAAGTTTTATGTATATTGGTACAGATGTGGTTTATGGAGCTTAGAAGGTAAAAATAGGGATCAGAGAAGAACTTGGAGTGATTGTCTTAGTGATGCCATTGAGATGAAGAACTGGTTAACTCTCTCCTTTGAGATCCAAAAACTCTCTTGGGACCCTTTTCTGTGTCTAATATCCAACACTAAACTGAAGGCCTAGTGAGTCACCTACCTGTATAGAACTTTCATGGATTGACTTTTCCAACAAATACCCCATAGGAACCTAATTTGTGCCAGGCTTTCTGCTGCTTGCTGGGGTTTCAGGGATGAACCTGGTCCCTGCCCTTGTAGAGCAAGCAGTCTGCAGGCAGACACAGACATGTAACTAGCCAATTCCAATACAGTGTGATACATGGTCAGGTGAGCAAAGAGCAGTGTGACACAGGAACGTAAGACAGAGCCCATGACCTTGGATGAGCCAGGTCAGAGAAAACTTCCCTGAGGAAAGCTATCTCAGAGTGGGTGAGGAAGGACGGCAGGGCAGGGGGTGAGAAGGGAGAAAAGAGTGTTCTAGGTGGATACAATAGTGTAGTGAGAATCTGGTGGGGACCAACATGTGATTTGATGTGAAAAATGGAAAACAATTCAGTGCAGGTGAAGCGCAGAGAAAGTTGCAGAGGTAAATAGAATCTAAGTGAACAGGGATTTGTTTGGCACAGTAGGAAATTTGACCTTTAGGCAGGAAGCATGGGTCACAGAAAGGTTTTATGTAGGAGACTGGTGTTTAGTCTCACACGACTCAGTGTATTAAAATGATTCTGGGTGTGACTGATCTCTCACCTAGGCTGGGAGTTCCAGGAGAGCTGGATAATGTCACATTAATCACCGTATCGCAAGGGCCTTACATAGAGTAGACATTACATTAATGTTAATGGCAATGAACAAAACTTATTGTCCCTTCTTCTCTGCCTTCTGGGACTGCTCTTGAAATAAACCAGCATGAAATGAGCAAGGTGAAACCAGAGTTCAGTGGGAACCAGGAGGTGGCCTACCTTGCCTGTTTTAGCTGACAGCACACCTAATTTTCTCTCCTTCTGGGCCTTCAGAAGAGGACAGACTTCTCCAGGAGATGCTAAAGTGAGGGTTAGTGTGGTGGCTCCTGCCTGGACTCAAGGTCCTCAGCTAGTCACAGCAGACATCCTGTCACCCCTCCCTCCGTATCTAAGGCACACGGAGCTCGACAGACTCGACGTCCTTCCCTGCCGCCCAACACGCTCTCATTTTCAACATAGCTCTTCTCAGCAGAGCTTCCCTGCCAGCCACCATCTATTAACCAGAGTTTGCTCTTGAGATGAAATCTATTTGCCATGCCAGAGCTAAATGGATCCCATGAAACTTTCTAGTGAGCCATAAGACAGGGAAGACATTTCATTCCAGCAACTTCATTAGATAGTATCCATGAACACTGGTGAATAATGCTCATATTATAGTGCTGACAACTTCTGTTGATTTACTTTTCTAACAAATATCCTGTAAGAACCCAATTTGTGCCAGGCTTCAGGCTGCTCCCTGGGATTGCAAGGATGAGCCCATGCTCCTGGTCCCTGCCCGCATGTAGCAAGCAGTCTGCAGGCAGAGGCCAGCAGTAACAAGCCAATTAAGCAATCAAGTTCCATGTGGAGTTTGGAGGCCCACAGCCTTGAGTAGCTAATATCAGAACTAGACAGGTCACTTAAAGTAATTGCTTCCAGGCCAAGTCCAAGGTCTGCTCTTAAATGTCTGAAAAAGTCAATATTTCATCTCGCTATCTGTGTAGAAACTGTGGTTACACAGAGCAACAATCAAAATGGAATTAAAACCGGCTGTAAGATTGCGATTGTGACTAGATCTTTCCATTTCTTTTACGTCTTGCTTCTGCCTACATTATTCATATTTATTTATCACTAAAAGAGACTACTGGTCCAACGTACATTCCTATTTCAGTAAAAACCTATTTCATTAGGGAGGTATCAAGCAGTACTTGAATCCTGTGTATTCGTCTCTGAGACTCTTAATGACAAATGGCAACATATAAACCCTAACATTTGCCATTACCATCAGGGGATGATGACTTCTGAATTGCAGCCATTGTTCCCAGGGAAATCTGACCAGCTGATAATGACCTTGTCTTAGCTCCTCCATCTACTTCTCTCTCGGGGCCTCTTTTTCTGCCCTCGCTACTTTCCGTGGTTAACAAACTGCATCTCTTTCTTAGTTCTCCTGGTTGTCCCTGCATAGAAGTCTCTTTGTTTGGCTCTGTCCTTTCCTAACATTTTGTCTGGTCCCTTGATCTTCCTGCCTTGACTCTCTTCACCTCCCTGTGTCTATACCTTCCCAGGCCTGTGTTCCCACCTCCCGGTTGCCCCTCCCTCCCAGGTAGAAGCCATTGAAGCAGCGCCACATGCTTCCTTCACACTGTCGCATCCTTCACGCTGTCGCATCGCGAGCGCTGACTCCTTGCCGCTCTCACTAGAAATAGCTTTTGCCTTTTGTTGCCAAATCAGAATCTTCTCAGCAGTGAAAATGTGGCTTATAAAAGGAAGTGCCTTGTAATTAAATAAGTGGGTAATTTCAATGTTTTTATTTTTATTTTTCTAAGAAGGATTTTCTTAGTAACGGGAAGGAATAGATAACAGTTCTTTAATTCCTATTGATAGAGAGGAGAAAATAAGTTGGTCTAAATTTAGGCTTTATTTGGGTATTTGTGATAATTAATAAGAAGAGAAGGGAACATCTGTCCTGGAAATGAAGAAGATGAGAGGGAATGGAGCAAAAAAATAAAATTGGCTGCATCAGTTAAGACCGCGGGGAAAAGATGAGGTTGGCAAAAATGCTGGCTGAGTTACAGTGTGAAGAAGAGTTAATCAAAATAAGAATTTCTTCAAATGTATCAGAGGATGGAGTGGCCTGAGGAGTCAGGTCCACAGACAAGCGAGATGGTGATGGAGTGTGGCCGTTATAAACCAGGGGACACCTGGAGGGCAGATGAGTCCAAGGGGGAAACATTGAGATTCCAAACCAGGATGGAGCAGGAGTCAGCCCAGTGAGGGGGTTCACTGGGTGGGAAGGAGAGGAGCCTGTATATTCTGGGCAGTGCCCACTTATGATCATTCTTCCAGGCTCGGAGGCAGAGGAGGATCCCAGGGGCCGCACCCAAGTAAACAGCAACAAGAAAGCATGAGGCAAGCCTCAGAGTTCTGGTACTATAGCAGAGGCATCAGCAGCCAGAGGGGACATGAACAGACACTGAGAGGACACAGGGGTGGGGAAGGACAAGCTCTGAGAACTTCCCTCATAGCAGACAAAGCTGAGAGCTTTCTTTTCCTTTCTCTCTCTCTTCCTTTCTCTTTTTACCCCATCTTCCCTCCCTCCCTTTCTTCTCCTTCCCTCTTTTCTTTCTTCCTCTTTTTTCTTCCTCTTTCCCCTCCCTTCTCCCCTTGCTCCCTCCCTCCCTCCCTCCCTCCCTCCCTCCCTTCCTTCCTATCCCTGATTTTATGGTGCTTACATTCTAGTAGATAGACAAAGTGTTCATACAAAGAATGAATAAGAAGAGAATATCTGGCTGTGATAAGATACTTAAACAACACCGTGGAGAGAGAATTACTAAGGAATCAGAGATAACTTAGATTTGGGGATAGAGAAGTTTTCTCTGAGGCATTCCAATGATGAAAAAGAATGAGTCATGCAAACATTCTGGGCCGAGATGAGCAAATGCAAAGGCCTTAAGGCAGAGAACAAATTTGACAGTTTCAAGGAAAGAAGACTTAACTAAGGAAGAGGATGAGTTAGAGAGATGGACAAAGGCCAGATCATAGAGTCTGTGGACCACGATAAGAAGTCTGACTTTTATTAATTATTGTGAAAGAAATTGTAGGAAATTAAGCACAGGAGTGACAATAGCTCATTCAAATTCTAAAAAGAGTGTTCTATGTGTTGCTTGGAGATGGAGAATATATTATAGGTAGTCAAGAGTAAAAACAAGGAAACCAGCTAGGAAGCTGCTGTGGCAGACCAGAATAGGAAATGAGAAGATGGAACAAGGTTGGCAGATGGGAGATTTTAGAGGTAGAACCAGAGGGATTGGTGATGGATTGGGTGTTGGGAGCATAGGATAGGAAGGAGTGAGGGATAATGCTTAGGTTGCTGGCTTGAACCTATGAAAAATGTGATTAGTGGTGCCATGTACTGATGTGGAGAAGATTCGCTGGGGGTTGGAGAATTGGGGCCTGGGGTGAGTCTTGTGTTGAACATGTTAGATCAAAATGACTAACCGACAACCAAGAGCCATTGTTGAACAGGCAGCCAGATAAATGGGGCAGAGGGAAGGAAGGAAGGAAGAGTTATCCCTTTACAAGTCATTAGCATGAATGGTACTTGCAGCCATGAGACTAGATGAGATCACCAAGAGAGTAAATAGATAAAGTCAAGAAAATGATTTGGGACTGAACTTCGAGACTGCCAAAATTTAGAAGTCAATTAAAATCAGGATGATCCAGGAATAAAAGTAAATTCATTAGCCCAGTAAACAGCCCAGTTTTTGCAAGAGCAGGACTGACCTTAGGGGCAAGACTCATTGGAGCTTTCCTGTCTTTCTCTGATACTCTGGGCTTTCTCTCATTCTGTATTTCTTAGTCTTCCAACTCTGTCTAATTCCATCTGTAGTTTTCATTACAGAATTTTTCCATTTGAAGGAAATGTTACCACAGATAGCTTTGAGTTCTATCTTAGCAATGCAAGAGAAGAGGAAAAGTCTTCCTCCCAACTTAAGTTTGAAACATCCTAAGGAAAGTCACTGATTTGGCCTGGTTTGGCCCATAAGGCCCTCCTGGAGCCCATCACAGGCCAGGAGAACAGAGTAACATAATTGACTGGTCTGATCTGGTTCTATTCTCCCTGGGGTCTACTTCAGACTTTCTTCCTAGACAAGAAGAGCACATTTGTAGTTGCTGAGGGAATCATTGAACTGGGCAGACTTTTAAAATTTGGGTCTACTTCCTAATTGTAAACCTGATGTGTCTGTACCTCCAAATACAAGACGGCATGATGGGTGGGATCTTATTTCTTCTTCTTGTTTGATATCTTTAATCAAGTTTAAATAAATAAATTTGCTCTTATCTAAAGTTGAGATTGGTGTACCCAAAATTTATCCTGGAAATTAAAATAAGTCATGAAAAAAACAAAAAATCCAGAGGATCAGGAACCTTCTGAGGACACAGGAGCATCCAGGGCTGATGTGTTCACAGAGAGGACATGACGAAGCTGGTCCTCCAGGTCCCAAGGGTCTTCCTTGCAGATCAGCACATCTGACGGACAATCAGATATATACTTCAACACCCTGCCTGTCCAGAGCTCTCCCTCCCATAACAGATGGAGGCAGGGGCCAGCTGACCTTTGCCAATTGTTCTGCGATGGCTGCCTTGCTACATGCTCAGTAATTGCCTTTTTAATTCTAGTCTGGGCCTGCTCCCAACTTTTTTTTTTTTATATTCACAGAAGACAAAAAAAAAAAAAAAAAAGGAAGAATATGTTTCTCAGCCCACACAGGAGACTAAGAAAAAGTGTCAACCCAAATTTACTGACCGAAAAAAAAAATGATGATATGAATAGCACAGTCCGTGGTGGTGACTTAGTTGGCCTATTTAAGATGTACATTCTAGTTCCTGTATTAGTCTGTTTAGACTGCTATAATAAAACACACTAGACTGGGTAAGTTATAAATAGCAGCTATTTATTTCTCACAGTTCTGGAGGCTGGGAAGTCCAAGATCAAGGTGCTGGTGGTGTCTGGTTGGGGGCCTTTTCCTCATAATGCTGCCTTCTATTGTGTTATTAAAAGGCAGAATGTCTCTTTTATAAGGGCGCTACTCTCATCCACAGCTCTCATAATCTAGTCACCCCTCAAAGATCTCACCTCTTCATGCCATCACATTGGGAAATCGTGACAAGGCTTCCACATATAGATTACGAATTTGAAATATGAATCATGGGGGATACAAATAGACCATAATAGTCCCCTTTTATGGATAACTCTACAGAAGGGCAACTTCTGGGGTATTCAAAAGGCTATAATGCACCTTCCTGTAGCCTGCTATGTTTAAGACTCCTCAGTCAGGTTGTCAACACAGACCCCCCTAAATAACCCCCTGAGTATGACCAAAGGAAACTCACAAAGTATCAGGGATGACTTCTGACTCTTCCATTCCCTGTGTTTTCTACCTATATAGGATCTGGCCTGGAAAGAGGCCTCAAGGTTAATAGACTTGCTCCGGGGTTTGCCAAGGTCTATGGTTGTGCCTCATTATAACCTTCACTCAAGAAGCCATGTCATCATTTCCAGCAAGCTCCTAAGACCTGGAGTCTTGTCTTAAAAGAACAAAAGAAGACACAATCTTTGCCCACCAAGAGGCTGAAGAAGCAGGATCAGTTGGAAGATGGACTTGCCATTCACTGAGAGCGCTTCTGTCCCCCCTGAAGCTGTCACACTCAGTGCCCAGAGGCTGGCTTTTGTTTTTTTGTTTGGGTTTGGGTGCTGTTTCTTTTGTTTTTAGTGAGCCTCTTGGAATTGCCACTTTTTATTAGCCCCTTAAAATGTTTGCTTGGAGCCAGAAATCTTTTTTGTCTACTTAGTAGAATCCAGGTAAAGAAGAGGAAGCAGCTGAGATTGGGGTCAGCAAAGTAACCCCTGAGTGTGTCGCTATGTGGTCCTTCTTGCTTCCTTCGAGTTTCATGTTGCCATGTCCTTGGGAAAAAAATGCTCTAGACCCTGGGATGTGGCCAGAAGATGAAAATCATAGCTTCCTGGGTAAAGGCTTCCAGGGGAGGGCAACAGTAGATCTTGGCACACTCCATGCAATTTAGACTAGTTACCAAATCCAGGGGATGCTAAAGGAATTGGAAAATGTCATCTCCCTTAGGAAATTCCCCAGAGATGCTTTCTGTTTAGAACATATTTCTGCCTTGCTCCCCTTTGACGTGGGAGTCTCAGGAACACCGCTGGCTCACAGCTGCTGAGGAGGGCATTGGATTAGGTGTGATTGGACAGGTGCTTTCTTGGTTCCATTCCCAGGGGTCTCCCCCACAAGCTACAGAAATAACCTTGAGTTACTTTTGCAGATAACAGGGAGTTTTAAAAAAGAGGAGGAGACCTTGACTCTGAAAGCTTCACCATTGTAATCATAATGATGAAAAATATGCAGATATCAAATACCACAGCCAGGCTAGGGGACAGAATGGTGAGAAAAATTCCAAGCATGCATGATGGATTGAGCTAGGCAGGCAGATAGGCAGTGCCAAGGAAGCCTCTAAGCAGATGGCTGGACCCTGTCCCTGAGCTGGGATTCAGGTAGTACTCTTGTCTGTGCACTGGAGACTGACAAGTGTTCATCCCATACTTAGCGGGTACTGAGAGGGACACAAATGTATTGCCAAGGACAGGCATCAAGGCACCAAAACTGAGGGCACAAAGAAGGGCCAGGCTGGTGGGCATTATGTCGCAGTGGCTGGCAGTAAGGCCACAGAGTGAGGTTAGTCCGGGCTGCTTTCTCAGCTCTTTCCCTTGTTATCTGCATGTTCTTGGGAAAGTCACTATGTTCTTCTAGGCTTCAGTTTCCTCATCTGTAAACTGAGGATAGGAACGTCTACCTGAAAGAATTGCTGGTAGAATAAAATAAGCCACAACACGCTTATCACAGTGTCTGGCACACAGCAAACCCTCAAAGAAGCGCCAGCCATGTTAACACAAAAATGAGTAGAAGCCAGTTTAAATGGAAAAGGACACAACAAAAGAGCCGTATTATCCAGATTAGCTGTGAGAGCAAATTGATTTTTAATCAGATACAGTTGAGTTTGAGCTCCTTAAATCCCTCCTGCCCCAGGCCAAGATTAGTCCTAGTGCCCGGGAGCAGAATTGAAGCCAGAGGTGATCAAGTGGCCCCAGCTGAGGATGAAGGAGGAGGCCCGCAGAGGCTGAGAGCCAGGTGGGGCCTGGCCGTAGCCCAGCCATCATTGGGCAGGTTGTAGGATAGCATCTGTAGAGACGAATTATAGTTAAGAGTCAGAACTTAAATTATCAGAATTATTTTATTGATTTATTTTTGAGACAGAGTCTCTGTTGCCCCAGGCTAGGGTGCTGTGGCGTCGGCCTAGCTCACAGAAAGTTTTAACTCCTAGGCTCAGGCGATCCTCCTGCCTCAGCCTCCCATGTAGCTGGGACTACAGGCACCTGCCACAACACCTGGCTAATTTTTTCTACTTTTAGTAGAGACGGGGTCTTGCTCTTGCTCAAGCTGGTCTTGAACGCCTGAGCTCAAGCAATCTACTTGCATTAGCTTCCCAGAGTACTAGGATTACAGGTGTGAGCCACCACATCTGGCCAGAATTATTTTAAATGTGGAACAGGTGGCACTGGAAAGGTGGCAAATTCATTTTTTTTTTTTTTCAGGAGTTGTCAATCAAAGGATACATGGAGGCTTTAACAGCAGAGATTTGAGTTAGAAAACCAGATAGCTTGGCCGCCAAGGTGCTGTCAAGAGTGGAGATGCCCCGGCGCCATGCTCCATTGTAACGATGCTGACGTTTGGGTGAAAAGCTAAGAAACTACCCTCAGAGATGCAGGAATTGAACCTAGTCCGGTAGGTCTTGGCACCCTGGAGAGAATCACCTTTCCCGGAGGTGGAGAGAGGTGGTAGTTCTTCTGCCAGGCCGTTGCCTTCCTGGAACACGTGCTGCTCCTGATCTTTGCAAACAACAGAATAGCGGTGGTGCTGGCAATGGGTTGTGAGGAAGGTGGCAAGACAAGAGGAAACAAGAAAAAATAGATGCACTAGGAAGCCTGCAATTAGTCTGTACTGTGCTATTTCCATGAAGGAAACCTTGCACTTGAGATCTGAAAGGTAATCATCTGAGGTATCAGCCACTGCCTATAAACAGCTGAGCTCCCGGCCTTCTGGCTGCACCCTGGGGAGAGGCCCTGCTTGGAGGTGCCATGCTGGGGCTCTGGGGGTCAGGGCCACCCCCCCTTCAACTCATTCTTGTTAATGCCGACTCCCAGGACGGTGGAGCATCTTGATAGCTATTTATGACCCGCTCCACTGTAATTGCCGCCCTCATCACAGGAAAGCCTGCTAAGGGAAGAGTGACTGCACCAGAAAAACTGCCGCAGCCACCCAGTGGTTATAATCAAAAAGGTGTAATCACAGGTTCCGCCCAGGAGCAGCCAGGAGACCCACGCTTGGCGTCTCCCTCAGGCTAGGATCTGTTTGCCTGGGTCACTCTCCAGGTAGCTGCTCTGAGCTTCCTCTTGGCAAATCAAACAGCTCTTCTCTCTGCCACGTCCCCGAGATGCCTGGGGTGGGCCCAGGCCAGCTTGGGTTTGCAAACTGAAGCTTAGGAATCTCCAAACACACACCCCTTGGAACAGGCTCATAATCTGGTGACATCTGTGAGTTGCAGCTCAGGCCAATGCTCCAAGCTCTGGGCCACTTTGCACCAGCCCAGTGGCTTTCTCACCTGTACCTGTACATTTATATACGTGTGGACATGTGGGGTGGGACACGGTGTGAATGTGTCTTTGGGTGCACTTAGTGAAGACCCTGGGC
Organism: Perodicticus potto; assembly: GCA_963574655.1. Taxonomy (NCBI): domain Eukaryota; kingdom Metazoa; phylum Chordata; class Mammalia; order Primates; family Lorisidae; genus Perodicticus; species Perodicticus potto. The sequence goes on from CAUYRH010144448.1 coordinate 56,359, forward strand.
TCTGCTGATAATATATCTCCCATACATAATGTGCCCAATTATCTGTCAAATGCTGCAAATGTTGCGATGAATAAAACACATTTTAAAGTATTGCTTTTTGTCATTATGTGGCTCCTTGATGAACCAATACTCAGAGAAAAACTACTTTGATGTGGGAGATTTCAAAGTATTTTTAGCATTAGGAAGAAGAAAAACATTGGGAACCACTGCTTTACTAAGCAGAAATCCACATGATGCCATTATGATGGGGCTATTTTTATACTGTAGACATTTCAGAAATTTAATATAAAAAATTAAGCTTGCAAAAAAAAATTAAGCTTGCAGTTTGCACAATTGACAAAGAAAATGGGCAAAGAGTTCCTTCGCCCATTCCTGAGTCTTACTTTATCCCGGGCTGTGCTGTCCATTCCCGGCCCACAGCACAGGGCCAGGCACAGAGTAAGCGCTTAGTGAACAGTTGAGTCATCCCCTTCCCCTAAGAGCCTCTGCCATCTGTCCCCTTAGATCTCCAGGTCATTTCTAAGTTTGGTTTTTCTGATTCCTATAAACGCTGCAGGCTCCACAGGTAAGATCAAGTGAGGTTTTATCAAGACCCAGATTATACCCCAAGCTTTCTGTCCTTCTGAGCCTTTCAATGGACTTAATGGTTGGATGAGGGGGCAGAAGCATCCTTGGATCTAGCTTAGGGCCCTTTCCACATAAGTCATCCCTCTACTGAGTGTGATTGGGGGGAATATCCTGCAAAAGGTGTGGACTTTGGAGCAGAAAACTGCATGTCCATCCAGGTTGGGTCCACTATTAGGGGTAATTAACCTTAGGCAACTCACTTACCCTTCATTTGCTCATCTACAAAACACACCTTGGGCTAGGCAGAGCAGGTACTCATTAATGTAAGTTCACTTCCCTTCCGTATTGTTTGTCCAAAAGTTGGTTCATCTTTTCTCGTACTCCTAACTACTTCTTGGGCAGAAAACATACCCCTTTCCTTACAGACAGGTAGAGGACAATTGGGCCAGTGATACAGGCAGGCCCAGCTTCACGGGGCTGTGGCCTCTCAGTGCCCTGGGCTCAGAGGCTCAGTCCTGGACTTAAGGTTCTGCTGTTGCTATCTTGATAATCACATTGCAGCAAGAGGCCCTTCCTTTAATTTGGCGCTGGACCTGCACATCGTGCAGCCCGTCTTGGATATAGACTACGTACGTGCACAACACACTTCCAGAACTACATGCCATCCATCGCCTGGTCAGTGTGACACAAGACACAGCCTGGATGCTGATGGAGTACGATATTAAGGGAGGGTTCCCTGGAGCAGAAGAGGAAGGTGAGGAATGAAAGAACACTGAAATAATCATCCAAAACGTTTCTCATGCTTGTTCCAGTCCGATGAAGAAAAGGGCCCTTCTGCTTTAGGAGCCTTGGAGCCAGGGAAATATCGGGCTCTCTGAACAGGATGCCTCCCAAACCCACCTCTACTTTCACAGTTCGCTTTCCCCAAATTGTTGAAAGTCTTGGCTTTGGGAAGTATCATACACAGCTTCATTCCACACCCCAAAGGCTCTCTGATACCTCATTTGGCTTTGGATTTCTCTAAAATTGTCAAAATTGGTGCTTTCCACTCCTTCCCACCCGACACACCCACCTCTACCCCTCCCCATCTAACCAGGCTGTTTCCACATTAGGAATGTGTCTCTTTTTCTCTCGGGCCGTGTTTAAGTCCTAGCCTTTCTTCTCATTAGCTGTGTGACTTTGGGCAAGTCACTTAACCTCTCTGTGCCTCCGATTCCTCATGAGAGACACGGAGATACATAGAGCCTAACTCGTAAAGTTGTGAGAGTTGAAGAAGTTAATACATAGAAAGCAGCCAAAATCATGCCTTGCACACAATAAAAAATAAAGTCAGTACAGTGGGACCTCCGTAGGCGACCACCTCCCCACATCAACCACCTCTTTAAGTTGACCTATTTTCCGTAGATTGAACACACACCACGTGGACACAATAGAAACTCCTTATGTTGGCTGCCTTGGCTGACCAGTTTGTCACAATCCCTTGGGTGGTCAACTCACAGAGGTTCTCCTGTATTTATTATTATCAGCTCTCACACCCCTCTGCAGCCCCACACACGCTGTCACAGAGGCCTGTCGTTTCCACTGTGGAAAGTTTTCCAAAAGTTTTCCAATATGCCTCCCTTGCTTCCTCTTCCTTCCATCCCTCCATCACGGCGCACTGTTTTCCTGAATTCTCTTGCAGCCTCTAAGCTGAACCCCAAGCTCCAATGCCCCCTCCCCACAATGTCTAGCAGCGCTCGGGGTGTGCAGCAGGTGCTCCATGAATGTCGAATGAGTCAGTGAGTGGAGGAACAGCAAGGAAGGCGAGCGGTGGAGCGAAAGTTCTAGAGCACACATCTGACCACCTCGCTCTGTTCTGCTTCATCTCCTCACTGCTCCTTCACTGGGGCCTTCTTGCTCCAGCCTCTGCCCGGTCTCAGCCTCCCTTCTCACCCGTAGCCTCTCCACGCCCACGCCTGGCTGCGTGGCCTCCTGGCCGGCTGGCCTCCAGCCCTGCACCCTCGGCCACTCTCTCTGAGCTCTCTCCCTGCTGGGCCTGCGCACACCTACTGCTCCCTCCCTCACCCTCTTTCCCTGCCCTTCCCCAGACCTCACCATCCCTGCTTATCACCCATAACTGAGCCTGGGCATCCCCTCATGACTCCCCAGGCTGTATGCTGCCACCTGCTCTGTACCCCTGCTCTACCCCCCTGCTCTGCCCCCCTGCTCTGCCCCCCTGCTCTGTACCCCCAGAGCACGTCCAGTTCTGATTTCCTTTCTCTTGTCAGTCTCTTCTGCTAGAATTGAAGCTCCTCAATGGTCAAGGCTGTACCTTACTCATTTTCCTGCTTTTCAGGATCTGTCGCAACTCCTACCATAGAATAGACATTTAATAAATGATGGGTTTATCAAATTACGGTCGTGATTCCCTTATGTCATGTCTGCCAGTCCTCCAGACTGTAAGCAGGTCAAGGGTAGTTGCCTTGAACTATTCTTATCGACTTGTGAGCTGGGTCTAGCACAGGGCCAGGCCTGCGGTAGGCATGCAATGCATATTCATTAAATATACCACTACCTTTTAGATTTTTAAATTTGAGTCTATCTAAATGTGCCTTTTGCAGACAAGCTGTGGGGAGGAGATTCCAGGCTGAGAGCACAGCGTGAGAGAGAGGGGGGCTGTTAAAGAGCACAGAAGTTTCGGGGAGTGGTGGGAGACGATTGAGGTGGGCACAGTGACACAGTGAGGAATGAGGTGGAAAAGGGGTTTGGTCTCCAGTCTTTAAGGACTAGGCAGCCATGGCAGGTCCTTGAGGGTAAGATAGATGAGAACTAGCCTAGATTGAAATAAAAAACCCAAAGTAGAGGGAATAATGGCTTGAAGTAGTACAGGAGGCCTGGCAGAGGCCACAGCAGCAGTGACAGAAGAGACGATATGAAAGTGGGCAGCAAAGAGGTGAACTTGAAGGCGCTCCCGGGGCAGTAGCTTCGAGGCCACACAGCTGCTGGCTCCAGGAGGCAGCAAGTGGGGGAGTCTGAAGATGCCTTGGGTCTAGTCCCAGCCACTGAAAAGATGCAACATGGTCGTTTAGGAGGAAGAGCATGGAGGTGGGGTGCCTGGCTGTGGGGGAGCAGCTAGTGGACTCACCCTTGGCTGCTTTGCATGGGAGGCAGCTGGAAGCCGGGCTGTGGGGGCGGGGCATTGGCCCCAGCCCAGTGCTGTGTCTCTGGGAAGGGGCGCAGCGGAGGATGCTGGGGCTCTGGGGGGTGCAGGAGAATGGAGGGCTGCTCAGCTCCAGCCTTTCAGGGTAATGTTCACAAAATGTAGTCGTTAGTGAACAGCACTGGAAAACACCACGCTACGAAACCTGACATTTCCGAATAGCAGGCGGCAGGCGGGCGAAGGGGCTCCCAGGATCAGGCCAGGTGCCTGTGCCACTTCTTTCAAACTCTAATTGAAATGCGACTCGGGAAGGCATTGCCACCACACCAAGGAGCAGGGTGCCCTGGAAACACCGAGGAAGTGCAAATGCCATGCTGCCCGGGTCCAGGGGGAGAGTGAGCAGGGGCTGGGGAGGCAGAGGGAGAGTGAGGAAACGGGAAGGGGGGAGTGGGGCTGCAGTCGGGTTTTTTTCCTCCCCCACCTCCCACCCCACACATAACAAGGCCTGAAACAAAGCCAAGGATTTCTGTCAATTGAGAAAGCTGCTTCTGCAGCGGAGATGTCAGCTCAGGAGCCACACTGCCATTCCTGCCTTAATTGGAGCCTCTCCGTGCAGGCTGGGAGCGCGGAGAGAGGGAAGGGTGGTGCGGAGAGGGCCAGGGAGAGAAAGCGTGTCAGAAACACAGGAGACAGACACACGGCGGCAGGAGAGAGAGACGGAGGAGGTCTATGCCGAAGGAACGACCCTCCAACAGGTCCCCGCCAGCTGCCCGAAGCTGATTCTATGGGGCTGGGTTGTGGGCCGGCCTGTGCAGAGAGGCCACAGGAGCGGGGGGGCCCTCCAGGGGAAGGGGACGCAGGTGGACTGGACTCTGTGCCAGGCAAGACATGAGGAAGGGGCGGGGTCTGCAGCTTATTAATTTCTCTTCCTTCTTTATGATTTATTAAAAAAGTAAAAAAAAAAAAATCCTTTTTCATTTTTCTCCAGTGCCCTGACTACTTGTCAAACCCACGTAGTTCTTGATGCACCAGGGAGAGCTGAGCCCATGGAAAGCCGGTGCGTATATATCTAATAAAGCCGAATCCCCCGCAGGCTCTTGGGCTTCACGGGTAACCGATGGAGCAGAGGCCAGGTCCTTCCTGCCTCCGCCCAGCCCAGGCCCATCATGAGAAACTGTGATGAGTCAGAGGCAGGGCCTGAAAGGGCAGAAATTGAATGAGCCTAGAAGAAGAAAAAAAGTAACATGCATGTGTGTGTACAAATAGACACGTATGTGCACAGGTGTGACAGAGAAGGAGAGAGATTACAGAAGCACGTGTGTGTGACAGGGTGGGAGTGAGATTACAGATCAGAGTCTGTAGAAGGAAAAGCAGAAGGGAGAAGGGAAAAGGAGGTAAAGAATGAGCCATAGAAGGTGGGAACAGGTCCACAAAGCCAGCCTTGAGTACACGTAACATTTGTTTCTTGTGCCCAGTCTCTAAAATAAATATTAATATAGAGCTTGAAAAAACCCTTTAGAAATCACAAATTTAATCCTCATTTTATACGTACAAAAACTGAGACATGGAAGCTCAATCTTGCAGAATTTGGACGTAAAGGTTAGGATTTGAACCTGGACCTCTTGGCTTCTTATCTGCACCCTGGGAGCCTCACGCAGAATTCCTGTGATTTGGTCTGGCGTGTAGGTCTTCATAACAATACATTTACTGCTTGCCATGTGCTGAGTGCTGCTGAAATACTGCCCTTTGCATGGACTCGCTCATCTAGTCTTCACAACCACTGGCGAGGGAGGTTGCATCACTGTCTGCATTTCAGAGTTGAGGAAAAGGCAGCGAAGGATCAAGTGAAACGCAGGAGTTTGCACAGCAGGTAAAGGGTAGAGCTGGGATAGAAATTGAGTGATTATTTGTAACCACTTTGCTAAGCCACCTCTTAGTAACAAATTAACAGTTAATTTTATCATAAGGCAAAGGGACCATAGACCATTCTCCTTCTGGTTGCCAAAGCCCCTGACCTATGGAAGTAAAGAGAACTCCTGATTCCTGTCACCCTATTGCTCATTTGCTCCCTGCCTACATTGTAGACATTTTCACCTTAATGAAATGTTCAACTTATAATGGGTTTATGGTGATGTAACCCCATCAAAAGGTTAGGGCAGCTGTGCAGGGAATTTCAAGGGACTTCCTATAATGGACAGAACTTCCTGGAAAAGAATTCCCAGCTCCATAGCATATTTCCCATTTCTTCCCAGCCAGGTCAACTTTTATTTCCAGCCCTGCACAAACAAGCCATCGGGAGGCATGCTCTGCTCAGAAGGGCCAGATTTTATTAAGCGTGTGTCAAACCTTTCATGTGCATTACCCCCTGCAAACCTCACAGCCACCCCGTGCAGTAAGTGCAGTCATTACCTACATTTTACAGATGAGGGAATGGAAGCTGGAAAGGTTAAACAGCTTACCGCAGATGCCCGGCCAGCAAGGGATGAGGCGGGGGCTGGACCCCAGGCAGCCTGACAATGGAGCCCCCCACATTTGAGAACACTGTGCCATCTTGCCACCTGTGTGGTCTTTGGAAACGGCCCCCAGACAGCAGGCACTTAGGAGGGCTGGCCAGTCCAGTCCTCACCTGGGAATGAGATTGAAATGAGGTTGCAGCAATAAGGAAGGGTCCACAGGCTGCCTACTGGGTTAGGAAACCTGGGATTTAGCACCTACTGCGGGGAGCTGCGAAATCTATGTGTGTGTTAATAACACTTTGTTCCTAAAGGTTTCTGGGGACTAGAGAGTGCTTATTCCAGCAAACTGAACATGCTTAAGGTGCAGACCATTAGCAGAGCTCCAGCTCCACATGTATATGCCTCCATCAGCAGAAAGTACGTGTTCATTTCAGAACAATGTCTAACATCTTGCCGCACCTTGGTAAATACGTAATATACAAACTCCACCATGGAGTCTCAGTCCTACAGAGCCTCCCTCCCTGACTTTTCTCCCCCTCTCCTCCCTTTCCTCACCTCTCTCCCTTCTTCCTCTTCTCCTTTTCTCTGCCCTCTTCTTCCTCGGCTGCTTCTCTCTCATTGTGAGCTGCCAGGGAATCCTGCAAAGGTCCCAACAGCACCTTAACAGAAAATTGGCATCTTGAGATTTTAGGACCAATTCCAGGACTGAACTCAGCGACCCAAGACTCTCGGGGCTCAAGGACATGCTGACCGTACAAGAACATGTCCTGTTTCTTTCTGCATCTTATTGGCTTACCAGGAAAGAGTCAGTTATTGGGAGGTGGCCAAGGCCTCAAGCTTGAGGATAGAGTGGTCAACTTAAGTTCTTCCATGCAAGCGATTTCACGTGTCTGCCAGAGATGAGATCCAGGGCAGAGTGAGGTATGGAGCTGACTCATCCCAGATCACAGCTTTTCAGTGAGGGAAACGGCTTGTCTTGAGGCCCAGCTGTCTCAACCTGGCACCTGCAGCCTGGAGTTGCTACCGTATTGCTGAACCCAGAAGCAGCAAAAGCACCTGCAGTCCCCCATCGCTCCCCTCCCCCACCACCTGGGCACCTGCAGCCCTTTGCAGTAACCCCCTCCAACCCAGCCAGCCACCACCCGGGCTGTGGTTGAAGAAATCTGGGAGCTATTTTGAAATTTCCCCTTTTTAAAAAAAGTCCAAACTGATTAGTTGATAATTACATGTTGGAACATCTGCTCTGATTTGTTTTATTCTTTCTATTTTGGAAAATTGGAATACACTGAAGTTTTGCCTTCTGGAATTGCCGGCCTGGCTCCTGGAGCATGAGCAGCCCTCCTGCTCAGCAGCACCTGGCTCGGCCCACAGCCCAGCTCCTGGGGAAGAGCACAGCTCCCCTGCCTGCAGTGGTGGTGGTTTTGTAACTCCCCACCCAACCCTGGCCTAGCAAGGGTTGCTGCCTTAGGAGACTCCATTTACCCACCTGCCTCCAAGGTTTAGAGGTAGAGAGATGCACAAACCCCACAGAGCCTACAGCCAGATATTGTAGGAGGGGTGGGTAGCAAAGCCCAGAGTGGGGCACCCACCAGCCTCCGATGCAGCTGGTTTCTTTCTGGGAGTGCCCAGATGCTCCCTGCCTCCTGGAGAAGAGGCCTGGCCCACGCTGCCCGATACAGCCTTGCTGTTAGTAGAAGAAGGCTGGGGCTTGCTCAGATAAGCTCAGGATGGGAACTGGGAACACCAGTCCCATCACACACACTGCCATTCTGAGGTGAGTGACTGCTCAGAGGCTGGAGATGTCCCTGATGGAGACGCAGCAGGGCTGAGAGCTCGCCAGCCGATTGTCACCTCTTCAGCAAGTAGTGTTTCTAGAGTACTTGGCACGAGAGGTGGCACAGGCAGGGGTGATAATCTGACTTTATCTTCATTGCTGCCCTTCTCTGGTCCCTTCTCCCTACTGCAGCCAATGACCCTTAACATCTAAGGCACAAATGTGGTATGTCCCACACTTGCTTGTATTTATTTATTTATTATATTGTTGGGGAATTACTGAGGAGGCAATGAGGCAGGTTGTACTGCTTGTGTTTGCAGGGCGAAGTCCCTCTCTTAATAGTATCCCACTCCCAAGAAGTGTGTCCCACACTTAATTTTAAACCTTCAATGGCTCCTTGTTGCCTGTATGATGAAAAAGTCCAAACTGTGTCTTCAAGGTGACACGCAGAGCTCTTGTAGGTCCGAGCCCAGCTTCCCCCGCAGCCTTGGTCTCTGTCCCTGCCCAGCCCCAAGCTCCGGTCACGTGGCCTCACTTGCAGTTCTCTGGACCTTCCCTGTCCCTTTTTGCCTGTCTCACCTGCACACATGTTGTCCCCTTTGCCTGCATTGCTGTTCTGTCCTCTTCCCATTACCCCTTCACCTGAATGACTCAGTCTCCACCTAGATGGGATTTGTCCAGCAATCCTTCCCTGGTCTTCCCAAACTTCTAGAGAGTTAAGTGCCCTGCCTGTGCTCTCCCCATGGCATGCTTCATACTTCATTGGCTCTGCCCGATTACTTACCCATCCTCCTGCCCAGCAGGATACCATGACAGCAGATACCGTGGTTTGCCCGTTGCTCCATCTCACGCAACTAACTCAGTGGGTAAGAGACATACGGTCGTGCTCTATGACCAGCTCTCCACACCCGCAGCTTTTGCATCCTCCGATTCAACCAACTGAATTGAAAATATTCAGAGAAGATGACAACAATAAACATACAACAAACATTTAAAAATACAGTGGAACAAAAAATACAGCGTGACAACTATTGGCAGAGCATTTACATTATATTACATTATATGAGGTACTAGGTATCATCTTTAGGAGACCTGGAGATGAGTTAAAGTATAGGGGAGGATGTGTGGGCGTTATATGCAAATACTACACGATCTTTTATCAGTGCCATGAGCATCTGCAGATTTGGGTTTTTATGGGGACAGGGGGCTGATCTAGGACCACTCTCCTGTGTAAACCAAGAGACTAGTCACTGAATAAGTAAAAGACCAAGTAAATAAACGAACAGAGAAAGAAATGGTCAACTTATTAGGGAGATCTTTTCACAAATAATCAATATTGAGAAGAATCATGGTGTTATTAGACAGGACAGGTTATATTATACTGCAGTAATAAGGAGTTCTGAAATCTCGGTGGTTTAGAAAACCCAAAGGTTTATTTCTTACTCCCATTATATTTCCATCACAGGCCAGCACAGCTATTCTGGAAGGGTATTCTCACCATTTAAGAACTCCGGCCTAAGGGAGACTCCAACTCTATGCCTCCCACGATTGCTGAGGCAGGAAAAAGAGGACACAGTAAATCTTGTCCTGGCTCTTAAAGTTTTCAACTCTGAAGTGACACAAACGATTTCTGCTCTTATTTTATGGTCCTAAGCAAGTCTTATGACCGCACTGAACTTCCAAGGGGTCAGGGAAGTATAATCTGACCACCATACGTCCAGAAGAAGCCCTGGAACTGTTTGGTGATTAACGCCCTTCTCAGGAAATCTGGGAAGAGAAAGTCCACTTCCAAATATCTGGCAAGGGTTTAAGAACAAGGTGACATTCAATCTGGGGCTTGAAGGATGAAAGGATTTAGGCCACCTAGTGCAGTTTGCTGAGCTATGATGCTACAAGCTGGGAAAGCATCGAGCTTTCTTTGTTTTCATCTGCTACTCCTGCAACTGACACATTTCCTAGGCTCTCTGTTTCAAACACTCCTGAGATGAGGAAGACCCAAGTGCATCTCTCAGGGAGTCTGTGCACTAGTAGGAAGGAAAGGTCCTGAATGTGTGCAAACATTCGGAAAACAGCCATGAATGTGGTTGCGCACAATGAAGGGAGAGTGAAGCAGAGAAATCTGTTCCATGCGGAGGCATCGAGTTGTCCTTCTTGAAGATGGGTAGAATTTCCAGAGGAGGAATTGGGGTGAAAATGGGGAGGGGCTTTAGGTAGAAGCATCAACACGGATGAGACCATGGAGTGAGTATCCGCAAAGCAAACTGGTGGAGATATCCTCCTGGCTTGCTGGGGTCTGGATGTTAGAGCAGCAGCAGGGAGACAGAATCAAACCCCCCCCCCCAAAATCGAGAGTTTTTCAGGAATTGGGGGCATAAGGAGCAGGAAAGGAGAATGATTTTCTTCTTGCTAAAACCTCTGAAGTCTCAGCCATAAGAGCCACTACCAAAGCTCAATGGTCCTTTGGAAGGCCTCTAGGAGGCTGCCCCTTGCTCTTCACTTTGTACAAAGAATCTCAAACATTCACAAAGTGTGTGCGCCCCCGATCTGTTCCCCACTTCACCCCTAGGGCAGATTGAATTTGCAATCCTGTAGCTACCTCCTCCTTTTCAATAATGATCAGACAATTCCGGGGGAGGTTTAGAGACACTGGAAACCCCGATTCTGAAACAAAGCCTGATCCAGGGTATTGCACCCACGCCTGGAGGTGTCCCCCAGCCCCAGGGGACTCTGGCGCTCCCCCTTTCCCTTGCTGGGGCCCAGGGGGAAGCAGGGCCACCCCTGATTGCTCTGCTCTGCCTGGACTCACCAGCCACCTTCATCATCCTTGCCCCATTACTTTTATGACTTGGTCATTTTTTGGACCAATCTAGCATCAAAATAAGATTCCAACACAGGCTGTTGTGGTAAGGGCGGCAACGATGAGGAATATGACAATGATCATTATTAGTTTCCATTTTGTCGGATTTTGTTTTGTTTTGTTTTGTTTTGGCTCAAATTGCTGTTGCTGAGAACTTATTTCCTGAAGCCGAAGTTTCCCGCCTCTCACCCACTTCTCACTTTGACTCATTTATTTTTCCCATTTCCCCGAAGACCTTTTGACACTTTGAAAAGTGTTTTACTTAGATACAATCCCGCTCTCTTACCTTGTGTTTCTTCCATTTCTCCCTTCTCACTTTTTATTAATAAGTCATAAAGAAAGTGTTTCGAGGCAAACATCACTCACTGAGTAATAAAACCCGGGGCAGCGGACGGAGCAGTGCAGACAAGTAGGGGTTGGGGAGACGGCGGTTCCCTGGTCTCCGATCGGCGGGAAAGGCTTTCCTAGTGCTGGAGTGGGGTGAGCCAATAAAACCAGAACAGGGGCAGCAGGGCTTTAGGAGGCCCCCGGGCCCTCCTTAACACCGGCCGGGAGAAGGTGTCAGCTGGGAGAGCTGGGCCGGCCTTTGAATTCCTGCAATATCCTTGCATGGTGATGTGAATCGAATCTCAGACTCGGGGATGTCAGTGCTGGATGGCAGCATGTGGGGCTTCTGCTCCTGTGTCTATATATGAAGACACTGAGATTAGTGACAGCCTGGACAGAACCTTGGTCATAGTCCAAGGCGATTTGGGATTTTCTGGGATTTTCATCACAGATTTTAGTGTTTCCTTTAAGGCCTGAAGTGATAATCCCTGAGAGCCCCCACAAGCCCTCTTCCTGCTTTTCCCCCTTTCCCAGTTTCCTGGGGTGGTCACACCCTCTCTTGGGCCACTGTCACCAACACAGACAACTCCAGGTCTCCCTTCTCGCCTCAATTCCAGACTCATGGGTGTGCCTAATTAATTGCAAGACGTTTCTGCCGAAACGACTCACAGACACCTTGGGCTTTTTCTTTTGCCCCCTCAGCACTGTTAGGACTGGCCCAGTAACTAAACTATAAAATCTCAGACTTGGTTTCATTGCTCACTTTTCCCCAGCAACTGCATTCTACTTTGAACTCTCTCTCAAAGCTGCCTTTCCACGTGGAGGTTCCCATTGCATTGGGGCCTCCTGTTTCTCCCCTGGCCTGCCAGGCTCTCCACCTCCAAAGCCAAAGCCAAAGCCTGGCCAAAGCCGTCGTTCACACTCTACCAAAGACATTTTCCTACAACTCAGGCTCTGTCATGATCTTCCTCTGGCTAAACACACGACAATCCCACGAAAGCAGAGAGGGCTGGAGGAAAGAGGCTGGGAAACACAGAAGAAAGCCCCCTGGCACAGGGCTCTGCTCTAGTGTTTGGTGAGTGAACAAATTAGTGATGGGTGTATAGGAAATCTGCACGGTGAAAGGGAAAGATTGTGGACTTTCAAATATTTTCCAGCACTGCCACTTATGTGTGTCTGTAGGCAAACACTGAGCTGCTTTAAAATCCAGATTCTTAAAAGAAAATAAAAAAGGCAACAGTTAATACTGCTTGACTTAGCTCACAGATTGCCCAGAGGATCAATGAGAGAAGGGCTAGGAAAGAGTTGTTTAAAGTGCAAAATGACATATAAAGGGAAATTGATATTATGACACAATTTCGGCATGGGTCTGAGGGCACTCATGGCCTGGTACAATAAAAAGTGTGGTCTTGGGGGCGGCGCCTGTGGCTCAGTGAGTAGGGTGTCGGCCCCCTTATACTGTGGGTGACAGGTTCTAACCCAGCGTTGGCCAAACTGCAACAAAAAACAGCCAGCTGTTGTGGCGGGCACCTGTAGTTCCAGCTACTCGGGAGGCTGAGGCAAGAGAATCGCCTGAGCCCAAGAACTGGAGGTTGCTGTGAGCTGTGATGCCCCGGTCCTCTACTGAGGGCAAAAAAATGAGACTCTGTCTCTAAAAAAAAAAAAAAGTAAAAAACATGGTCTTGGACAAGTCACTTCTCCCCTCTAGAGCTGAGGCTTCCCATCTATAGAACAACAGTGTGGGACCCACATCTCTGATGTTCCTTCCAATGCTGAATTCCTGGGATTTTATGTTCAGATCCAAGTCTCCACGTGTCCTAGAAGAGACTTATTCCCTGATGCAGTCTGCTGTCAAGAGCGGTTTTCCTGCTCCCATCTCTGGATTTAGCCTCACTACTCAGATGTCTGCTAATAAAGAATAAGAGCTCAGATTTAAATCTGATTTTTTCCTTCTCTCTGCCACATATTACACCAGTTTTGATCCACAAACCTAGGTGGCTTACTTTTTTTTAAAATATAAGATGGGAAAAAATATAATTAAGGAGCAAATTGGCCCTCATTATGAAAAATGCCTTAATTATCCCTCAAGGCTGGCTTGGGTACACACGCATCAAAGGGCCCAGCAACCCCAGATCAAAGCTTGGAGCTGGGTGCTGTGGCCAACTTCTCACTTGTTTCCACAGCAGTTGTGTTCAAAGGAATAAAAGCTCTGCATCCGCAGCCTGGAAAGACTCTGGAAACCTCCAGCCTGACTCCCTAGGCCTCCCCCAGAGACCTCCCAGGGAACAAAAAGTAAATTTTAGCAGGGAAAGACCTCAGGGAAATTAGGATTTCTCCCTTCCCTGGAAAGGGCTTGGGCCTAGGAGATTTGACATGAGAAGAGGAACACAAACTGGGGTTACCGTGGCGACTCTGAAATTAGGGCTATGAACCCCAAGCAATTAGATAAATAAAACAAATCAAGTACATAAATGCAAATAATTCACACTGATATATCGTGTGATGGCCTACAAGTTACAAAAATTTGTGACCGTTGAATTGTACTTGAGAATGGCACACACTTCCTGCTCACAAATCTCCAGAGACTCCCACTGTTTAGAGAAAGACATCTAGACCTTTCATTCTGGACTTGGAAGGCCCCTCACAATTTGCCCATTACAGACCTTTTCAGTTTTCTTTTCCACAGTCCTGCATTCCAGAAAAACCACTCCCTTCACACGCTTTGTTGACTGCCCATGCTTTCAGAAATCCCTAGGTTATTCACACTTGATTTTCCAGTGACCCTACTTCCTTCTATATTCCCTTTTCCATCCGTCAAAATCCTTCCTGTCCGTAGCTAACTGGGTTTATGTTTCTCTCATGGAGTTCATTCATTCACTCAGCACAGGCTTGGGAGAGGGAGATTCTATTATGAAGAAGACCCGATTCAAGGCCTTGGGACACAAAGAGGAGGCAGAGTTTTCTCTATAGTGGAGGAGTCTAGTACAGGAGACAGTCATTCAAATAGGCATCCTGATATGTGAAAAATGCTAAAGCCAGTAGTCCTGTCTAAAAATACACAGCCGGACAATTAAATTCACAAACTCGTCCTAGAAAAAGTGCTACATGCCTCATTGCTGAATATCACCACTGTCACCTTTGAAGTACTCCCCTGGGGAGGCTCTGCACTGACGCCTGACAATTTTGGAACTCTTTTTCTGGAGTTGGCCTGGAAATGGCCACGAAAGCTGTCATTGTTTACCCTTGATGTCCTGAGAGTCATCAGAATGTCTTCCTTTCAATCTTTCCTTTATCTTCAGGTAAAGACCAGATCAGTTGAGTAGGGAGGCGGTCCCAGCACAGCCATTGGTTTACTGGCTAAAAACTCCCTTACAAACAGTGTCATGAGAGCTGGTACAGTGTCATGGTGACACACCTTTCTCATGCCAAGATTTTCAGGTAAGATTTTCCTGTATCTCTATCAATGTTTATTTGGTCTACTGTGCTACTCAAAGTCAGTTGATGATTCTGATGTACAATTTGTTAATTTTTTGCAAAGTTTTCTCAGGCCTAGTTGACTTCTCTTCATCAGTGACACTTTCTCTCCCCTTAAAAAAAACAAAACATTTAATCCATTTGTACACTGCTCTTTTCTTCATGGCATTGTACACCCATAAATGTGAACTAACACGTCACTGATTTCACTCTACTCTTGACAGGTTTAACCAGAAATTTATTAATTTTGTTCATTGTTCTAGTTTAAGCTCTGACATTCTTGAGATGGCATATAAAAAACACCTAACAACAATAATAGACATAACTCAGGAAGACACTACCACTCATGGATACAAACACACCTGTGAAACACAGATATACCAGAGTTATGAAACCTTACTGAGTTGTTTGTATGGTGCTGCCAACGTAAGCACATGGTGGCAAGTTCATGAACTTAATTGTCAGATGTCTTGTATAAGCCACAAATGTAATGTTAAAAAAATTTTTAGTAGCTTTTTCTCAAAAATGTAAAAAATAAACTAAATACAATCTTATTAGATAACCTAAAATGTTATC
Source organism: Perodicticus potto (assembly GCA_963574655.1). NCBI lineage: Eukaryota > Metazoa > Chordata > Mammalia > Primates > Lorisidae > Perodicticus > Perodicticus potto. The sequence continues at coordinate 71,529 of CAUYRH010144448.1, forward strand.
ACTTCAACATGCAGCACTAGATACACTTTAAGTACACAAGAGCCACATGGAGTAGTGGCTACTATGATAAATGTATCACATATAGCCTGGACATTTCATCTAGGCTAGGGAGTTGGGAGAGCTTCACAGGGACTTGAAGGATGAGTGGGGCTCATTTGGTGGAGAAAGGAAGAGGGGCTTTCCAATCAAAAAGAAGAGTCCAGCCAGGTATGGTGGCTCACACCTATAATTCTAGCACTCTGGGAGGCCAAGGCAGGTGGACTGCCTGAGCTCACAGGTTCGAGACCAGCCTGAGCCAGAGCAAGACCCCTGTCTCTAAAAAATAACCAGGCATTGTGACAGGCACCTATAGTTCTAGCTACTTGGGAGGCTGAGGTAAGAGAATCTCTTGAATCTGAGAGTTTGAGATTACTGTGAGCTAAAACACCACAGTACTCTACTAGGGATAAGAAAGTAAGACTCTGTCTCAAAAAAAAAAAAAAAAGAAAGAAAGAAAGAAAGAAGAAGAGTCCATGGAAAGGCTCAGAAGAAGAAAAAGCATGACTTGTCCATAGGTGCATAAGGAGGTACAAGGTAGGATACACTGCAAAGAGTGGCTAGAGGTGGGCTTGAAAAGGAGGCCTTATGTGTCCTGTGGAATGAGAAGAACTCATGCAATCTGCTCTGATTTAAGAAGAAGATCTTGGCAACTGGGTTGCAAATGGGCTGGAGGGTGGGAGGGGTTCCAGGTGTTATTTGGGAGGCTGTGAAGAAACTATAGATGCTCACCAGGATCCTGCCTTGCCACACTGACCAAGCTACCTTTCCCAGCCCCCTTGCATCCCATGCTTTAGGTTAGGAGTTGAGAAGAGAATTTGAGAAAGTCCTAAGAGTTCTTAACTGCCTTCTCCCATACCTGATGCCCTCTTACCTGTTCATATTCCATTGGAATTGAGAAGGTCAGGGAACTGGAGGAAAAAAAAAAGGATAAGTTAAGGCAAGAAGAGGATGCAGAAAAGGACTCAGGGGTATGAGAAGAAGGTAGAATCATCTTCTAAGCTAAGGTGTCTGGATGACCACATTGAAGGGAATGCCAACCTCCCCACTGCCTGCCAACCCGTGAGGACAGTGAGGGAGAAATATGTTGGAGCCAATAGTTCCTGAGAGGTGGGGGGTTGGTTGTTACAGCAGCTAGCAGTAGAGAGGCTGTTGCTCTCATCTCAGCCCACTATTTTTTTATGGCTATTTGATATATATGTGTGCTTGTCATATGGCTTCTGTTAGTTTTTGAGTTTTAGAAGACAAGGAACTCTGGAGTGTGTATGACTTAGCTTTCTGTCTCTCCCCTCTCAAGGACAATGTTTTGCTTTTTAGAAAATAGATAATTCATTCAATTATCAATTAATTTATAATGATTATTATCACATGCATAAAAGTCTGAAAATTAAATTTGAGAACTCACCCTAGAAAAAGTGCTACATGCCTCATTGCTGACTATCACTATTGTCACCTTTGATGTATCCTCCTTGGGAAGCTATGCACTGATGCCAGCACCTACTCTACCCTTCAAAGCAAACTTGGAACTGTTTACGGAATGGCAATAAGAGCTGTTGTTACAATGAGGCCTGACAATTATGTTTGCCAACTTGCCACTGTGCATTTGCACTGGCAGCACTATACAAACAACTCAGTGAGGTTTTATAACCTTGGTATATCAGCGTCTCAGCTGTGTTCATGCTGACATGTGGCAACATCTTTCTGAGTGGAGGTCATTTTTCTTGTGTGTTTTTGTATGTGATATGATAACAGCCCTGACGGCCATTCCAGAAAAATGATTCCAAAATTGCTTTTAAGGGTGGGTTAGGCACATTAGGTCAGAGTTTCCCAAGGAGAGTACTTAGAAGGTGACTGTAGTGATGTTCAGCAATGAAGGAGCACACGTTTCTCAGGACAAGTTCACAAACTTAATTATCATGCCCCACACATCTCAAAATATACCCACACTATGGCTGCTTCCCACCACTTCCCCTGCCAAATACCTGATCCAAACCACCATCGTCTCTGACCTTGATTATTGGTAGAGCTTACTAATTTTTATTTCTGTTTCTGCCCTTAATTTCCCATGGCCTGTTTTCAATACAGCAGCCTAAGAGGTCTGGAAAAATGGAAATTAGTGTCACTCCTCTCCTTGAACTCTCATAGCTCTCATCTCACTTAGAGTGAAAGCCATAGTTTTTATCAAGGTCAGCAGTGGCAGACAAGGCTGAATGCCCTCTGCCCTCCCTTCCTCAGTCCTACTATGACTTCATCTCCTGTTTATTCCCCCATCTATAACATGTTGCTATTTTTCAAACATGACAGGCATTTCCTACCCCAGGACCTTTGTGCCTGCTGTTGCCTCTGCCCTAAAATGCTCTTCACATGGCTCACCCTCTCCTAGGTCTCAGATCTTTCTCAAATGTCAAATTCATACATTTCTCCTGGGCCATCTTATCCAAATTACAACCCAACACACTACACTGATTTTTCCTCTCTTCTGTTTTATTTTTCTCCTTACTGCTTATCACTAACACATAATATGTTACATGTCTTGTTTCTTTCTTTCTCATCTAGTAGAATTTAATATCCAAGAGGCAAAGGTTTTTCTTTGTTGTAGGCACAGCTGTGTGTCTAGCACCATGTACTGCCATAGTAGGCAATTGATACATATTGGTAGAATTAATAAATAATGAGTGAATAGGGATAGGCAGGCACAAGGTGTCAAGAGAGCTGTGGGCAAGAGCATCTACACCAGCGTGTGTGTGTGTGTGTGTGTGTGTACAGAGGGGACACAGGGAAGGGTTCCTGGCAGGGGAAACATCAAACTGAGACTTAAGAATTACATTGTCTAGGAGAGGCAGAGGTAGCAGAGAAAGTGTGATAAACACCAAAGACAAGAAAATCAAAGACTAGGAGAGGGAAAACACATGGAACTGCGGCATCTTGGTTCACTAGGTACAAGGTGGGGAGGGCTGGGAGATGAGGCTGGAGAGGTAGGCAGGGGCTAGATCGCAGGAAGCTTCAGCCAGCCACGGCAAGGGGTGATTGGAAATGATGCTGGGCAAGGCTTGATCTGGCTTTCAAGGTCACTATTGCATTTGTACAGAGAATACAGGCAGGAAAGGCAGAGCAGAGCCACAGACATCAGTTGGGGAAGTTATTGTGGGAGGCCAGGAGGAGGCAGTGTGGGCCTGTACTGAGGTGCTGGTCATGAAAATGGGGGACAAAATGGAAGGATGGAGGGAAAGATAAAATGGGAAAGATTTGACAATTGTCTGTTGTGGGAGAAGGTTGCACATCTTGTTTCAATGCTGTTGGAGGGGCTGTTGGAGGGGGAGTGAGATTGCAAACACAGACATAGGAATGGGTTTGAGAAGAAAAGTTATGCCCTGGAATGTACCCACGAAGATAACCAGGATGTGCTTGAACATATCAGTCTGAAATGTGGGCCAATGACCTTGGCTGGAGAAATAGATTCGGGAGTCCACAGCAAATAGATGCTACAGGAGAGAATGTGAGTCAAATGCATGGGTTAGTCACCCCAGGCAGCCTGTGACAAGGTAGGCAGTAGGTGGGGAGGACAAGTAGAATAATAGTTTAGAGGAATTTGTGTCACCCTGAAGGACACAGGGACACAGTGTTGAATGGGACATCCCAAAGACAAGGAAGAGACAGAGGGTGGAGGCAGGAAAGCAAGCACTAGTAGAAAGGTCAAAATCTATGCGTGAGCAATCTGGTGCAAAACACGAGTTGGGAAGAGTGGTTTAATTCTTGGACCATGAACTGCAAGTAGGATAAATAGGGTAAAGCCCGAGGGAAGACACGGCAGCCTAAAAGAGCCACCCGGAAGAAAAACTGATGTTCCTACTCTCTTTAGCTACAGAACCTCTTCTCACATGTTATAGAAGACTAATCATGGAAACCAATTTGCTTCCACTGAAGCTGATTCTGCCCCTGACTCAACAACTGGGTCCTAGCTTTCCTGTCCTCCACTGAAAGTTCCTGAAACACAGGGAGATTGGAGAACACCGGGCTTCCTGCGGCTTGCAGAACCCACCCTGCACGCAGCGGGAATCTGGGCATCGCCAGCCTCAGTTCCACCTCTACGTTGTGACATGGGCAACTGGTTTTGTCCCCTCTGTGAGCATAAAAGATGAGGAGGTAAGACAAAATGATTTCTGCACTAACATTCTGTAGGGATGCAAAGGGCCTAAAAACAACCAAGCATTGTCCTGGGGGTCCTTTCCTCCCCCAGTGCTATTTATCCCTCCTGCCCGTTCTGCTCTTGAAGTTTTAGAAGATGCTCTCTGCCTTTAAAGCACCTCCCCTAACATCTTATTACCTCTAACAATAACATTTTTACCAGCCTGGTCATATTTTTGCCTTCCCTGCGCGATGACTATATTTTCCAAGAAAACAAGCTCCTTCAAAATGCACTGCCCTCTGCCAAGCAGGGGAGTGCCACATTATCTGTGGTGGGCGCCAGCATTTAGAAGGAAATGATTTTCTTTCATCTGTCCAAGTAAATCTTTCCCCAACACTTGGAAGGCTGATTGCTGCCAATTTCCAGCTGGAGAAACACAGTCATTTAGAGGGGGAGACATTAGTACCTAGAAGATAGTTAGAACATTTAAAATGGGGACTTTGCTTCATTATTATTATTATTATTTGCTCCACGTTGTGTATTTTTACACAGTGTTTTCATCAGTGTTTGTTTGTGCTTCTGTTTGGAAGGAGGCAAGTGGAGTACGTGTGTATGTGTGTGTTTAATGTTTAATATATTTAGGTAATAAATGTGTAACCCGCACAGGAATACGTGTATACGTGGTGATGTATATTTGTTTATGTACTTAGTGTATGCATACATGTATAGTATGCATATATAATACATATGCAGCTTTTGTGCATGCGGGGGAAAGAGGTGAAAGAGAGAGAGAGAGAGAGAAGCCTTCCTTTGAGCTCATGGCCTTTCATGGCTGTCCAGACATGAAAGGAAGCAGAGCAGGTTGTGTGCTAGGCCCCCATCCTGGCCTGTGTGCTGAGCCTCCCTATCATATGCACAGACCCTGCTACATTTACCTCTTGCAACTCAAGCACAGGAGAAGGAGAAAAAAGAAATAAAATAAAACACTTCCACCAAAGAGCGTAGCCACAGGAATTGCGAGGCTAAGAGCAAATAATGATTTCCTCCTCTGCTTTTTTAAGTAAATACTGCTGCACAATGAGCTACTGGGCAGGACAGGTGCAAAATAATGGACTCTTTTTCTGGTCTCCCCAGCCCCCACGGGGCCACTGCTAACTGCATCGGGTACTCAATTTTCTTTTTCTTATTTAAAAATATGTTTGTGGATTCCTGGGGGCCCAGGGAGGAGGGGAGGAGTCCTGTTCTAGAATCACCAAGAGGATGGCTTAATTTGTGTTTTTGCTTTATTAATGGAAACCAACCTGTCGGTTGCAGGATTTGTCTACCTGGGGAGGCTTTTAATGTGTCTGTCCGATGCAGTGGGGCTTGGGAGAAAAAAACCTGCTCTAATCAGCAGGCTGAGTCTTATAGGGAGCGCGGCACATCCAGGGGAAGCAGCTCCCGCTGGCAGAGAGGGAATTGGGTTCCGATTGGGATTTTGGGAAAGCCCGGGGACCTCTCCAGGCCTCAGTTTCTTCTTCCATAAGAAGAGGAGGGTACTGCTGATCGTATCTATTTCAAAGTGCCAACAATGAGGTTACTTTAACCTCATGGTAGTCTTGAAATATCTTAGTGCCTCCAGAAAGTGAAAAGGCACAGTAGTAACAAAAATGCGAGAGGTTATTCTTAATGATATTTTTATTCAATTGGCTGTAATTAATGCTTTCTCCTTCTCTGTTCTGAAAGCAGTTTGTCACTTCAGATAAAGTCAGACAGAATCGCAGAAGCATCTGGCTGGAGAGGACCTGAGAGCTCATCTCATTCAGACCCTCACTTCCAGACGGAACAAGTCCATGAGGGATTCAGGGCTTTGTATCGCACACATCCTCACAAGTAGCTCTCATTATCAAAGGGACAAGGTCGAGACAGAAAATCTGGAGCCTCAAGCAAACAATTCTGAAAATATTTTATTATCTCTGTTAATTGCAAAGTAGATAGATCCCCTCCTATTTGCCCACCTCTTATCCTCCTACAAAATAAGAGCTATTTGTACAATCTGCAGGCTGGACACAAAGTGCGCCCTTACGCTGTGTCCGGCCTCCTCTCCTTGGCTTTTGGCAGGTGGAAAAGCTGCAGGACCTCAGGGAGGGGAGGAAGGCAGGTCTGCCACAGAGTGGGGGGAGTGGCTTTTACGTGGAAAGGGTTTTAAGATTTGAGCATGAATGTAGATCTACTCAAGTCTTTTTTGTTTGTTTGTTTTATTCTTTACATAGCTGTAGATCAATTTCAGAAAAGTTTGAGGGACTATAGAAGCCTTTCCCTACCTGTGATCTGAATGCTCTCTGAACTGCCTCTTGGAGCCTGTCCCTTGGGTAGCCCCAGCCGTCCAAGAACAGCTTCCCTCACACTGCCCTCATTGCCACCACTGTACTAGCTGGGCAGGGCTGTTGGGCTGGAAGAGGTGCTGAGACCAGGTGGGCACTAAGGCTTGGAGACCAAGGTCTGTGGTGGAGCCAGGCTAGGGAGAGGGGAGACATGGCACACCCAGCATCTGGGCACCCCTACTTCTGGATCCCCAGGTTGCCTTGGGCCAATGCTTTTCTTTTCTCTGAGAGATTCCTACAGAAGGAGGACCTACATTACCCAGAAATCCAGACTGTATTTGTCACTTGATAAACTTTTCTCAGTTTTTTCCTCACCTCTCTCCTTCCTGGCTTCTATGTGAATAATTCATTAGCATTCATTAGAAACTCTGTCCAATTTGGTCGAGCAAATTAGCAGAAACTATGGCTTTTAGTTCGAAGGCC
>CAUYRH010144450.1:0-34325 GCA_963574655.1 Perodicticus potto
TTAATATAGTGATTAAGAAAAAGCTATGAAGGCTATCTCTCACAGTACGATCAAAATGTTTCTGATTGTATATGAAGCACATTCTGCCCTATGATTGCACCAATGTACACAATTATGATTTAATAAAATTATTAAAAAAAAGATAAATAAAAAATATATTATTGACTATTAATGTGACATTGTTTCAATTTAAAATGCTCAGATAATAACTCAGAAGGTGGGTTTTCTCCTCTATTTTATTTACATAATGCTTAGACATTTTCAGACTCATGAAATTCCTCTTAAAAATTGTAGCTGTTTTGGAGAGTATTTGCAAACACTGAGAAGGCTGACAGAAACAAGAAGAAGGGTATCCTGGGGACTTCTGGGGGATTAGTAGAAAGACTTCCATCAATTTCTATATTCCTAACTGGTAGTGAGCCAGATCTGTGCATTCTGAAGACTAAGTGATCAGAGTAGCTGGTGTGGTGGGTCGAAGGTGTGTTGATGTGGTGGATCTTACAGAGTAGTATCTGACCACAGGGACAGAGAGGGGACGGAGAGCTCTGGACGTGGAACACATGACCTGAGCTCTCATGATGACATGGGCCCTGACCCAGTGTCCTGTGGGTAAGTTTAGTGTATTTTGCTTCTTTGTGAAGTGAGATGCTGGGACCCAGTGACCTCCGATGTTTCCTCCAGCTACAGTGGTCTATGATTCTGTAAATTAATTATGCTCTGGCTTCGCATAGTGTATTTCACTTTCCAAAGCACGTTGACATACATCCCTCGCTGATCCTCTGAGCCAGGCATGGCCTATAATTTTTATCCTTGTTTTATAAATGAAGAGGCAGAGATTTGGAGACTGTGTCCTTTATGAAGTTCCATTGTAGGGCCTGAGGCAAGGATCTAGATTCAGAAACATTTAGTTGATTTTAAAAATTATATCAGAGTTGAGTGTGTTTCTCTTTAAGACTTCTTGGCAATTACAAATTATTTTGAACTATCATGTGAGGTGCTGGCTGCTATGGAAACTGCATTAATACATGAAACATGCAAAACCTGTCACCACATCAGATGTTGTTGCCCTTTGGCTATGTTAACTTACTCATCTGGTGTTTTGAAAAGTATTTCTCTCTTTCTTCTTTTTTCTATTTTTCATATACATGCAAGGTATCCTTATAATCCAAGAAATCTCATTGTGAAGCGACTCATTCTCCTGAAATGCATTAAATAACTTGGAACAAAACATCGAGAGGAAATACAACTGGGAAAAAAATGATCCATTTAAAAATACACACGTGATATTCATTTTGTATTTATGTGGCTCAAATAAAATGTGAAAAGAAGCTAAGAAAAAAACTAAATTCATGAGCTAGGATCATGTCTGTATCACAGTTACAAAGAAAATCACTCAGGAATTTAAGCATGCTAATTTTTTGTTATAAATAGTAAAGGTAGTTAGTATTTAGTCTGAGTTCTGATCAAAACTGTAAATTTTTGTACTTTGCATACATATATGAAATGCACTAATAGAGCTCAATGAATCTTACAAGGGCTGTCATTGTGTTAGATCCATCGATATATTGTATGTTATATCTACACAAATAAGTATACGTATATAAAATACACAGTGTCTGGAAATATTTACTACCTATGTTCCAAAGCTGCTCTGTTACACATGGGACTCAATTGTTTTGAAATTTACCTGTTCCACTCAAAAAAATAGCGGTGATAGGGATCCAAAAATTACACGAGCCAGAAGTATTTCTTTCCTCCTGCGTTTGCTATTCTTTGGCAGACACATATAACATTTCTTTTGCCATCTGACATGCCACCTTGTGATTCCACCTCTGACTGAAGTGGCCACAGTCAACCATTTGCTGCCTATTTATAGACTATTATAATATACCGGTTCGGTTGTCTTTTATTTGCATTTCTCTTATTAATAATGAATTGTATTTTTTTATATGCCTATTTGTTAATTATATAACCTCTTTAAAATATTTATTCATAAATTGGGCCATTGTGCTTAGTGATTTACATTAATTATTTATATACAAGGGGAAATGAGTTTTTAAATAGTATGGAAAATATTAATGTGCTTGATATATTAAAGATTTAAATTTTTATGTGATAGGCATTATCTATCATCTCTGTGATGTATTACAATGATTTTATGCTTAGAAAATTCTCCTTCTTGCATATATTAAATATTGAAATGTATTTTATAGTTTCAAGTTGTTACTGTTAAACTTTCAATCAAGTTCCAATATATCTTGCATGTAATTACAAACTGATAACTGACTTTTCCCCTCAAATAGTTAATTTTTCAAATATGATATTAGAAATAATATATCCTTTTCTTATGAATTGATGATATTTCAAATCCCATATTAAGATTTTAACATTGGTGCCAGGACTCCACTATATTTTCTTAGATTCTTAGGCCACCACTACAGTGTTAATTTTTATAACCTTAAAATAAATGTTGATTATCTGATAGCATAATACACTCTTTAACATGATCTGCCATTCTCATTCGCTTAATTTTTTCAGGTATACCTAACAAAGCCTTGCTCCCAACCAAAATTCCAATATTTTTTCTTTTTTGTTTCATTTAGTTTGATTTATTTGTTCTGCTTTGCATGTAATATTTTCCTTAAACTTGGAAAAAGTCATTATTTTGCAAAAAAATATTGGGAATAGAACTTATAGATTTTTTTTCCTTTTTCATTTTCTCCTTTTTTGCACAAGGCACCTTGAAAGAAAAGATAACTTAATTTCTTTATTCTGGAAGAGTAAGTTAAAAAGTCAACAGGGAAGTTGCTTGAATCCATGCAACTTGGAAAATGGACTTTGAACAAAAGTTTCTTTTAAAGCAAAAGTGTTAGTAGTGGTGGTAAAGAGTCAATAAAACACAGAAACAACATCAGATGGTTAATGGTGAGTTAATTTACATCTGTCAATTGTAGTATTCTCAACCTCAAGAACATGTAGTTTCTTTACCTTGAGAACTTTGCTTATTAACTAAGAAGATAGGAAATATTTCTCAAAAAACATTCTGTCCAGAAGATTCTCTCCCAAGCTACTTTTTCTTTCTTTTCTTTTTCTTTGTCTTTTCTTCTTTTTTGTTTTTTTGAGACAGCCTCACTCTGTCGCCCTGGGTAGTGTGCTGTGGTGTCATAGCTCACAGCAAACTGAAACTCTTGGGCTTAAGTGATCCTCTTGCCTCAGCCTCCCCAGTAGCTGGGACTACAGGCCCCCCGCCCACAACGTGCGGCTATTTTTGGAGATGGGATCTTGTTCTTACTCAGGCTCATCTCAAACTCCTGAGCTCAGGCAATCCACCTGCCTTGGCCTCCCAGAGTGCTAGGATTCAGGCGTGAGCCCTGGGCCTGGCCATTTAAGGCACTTTCTAACCCCAATCAGATCACAGAGAAGATTTGGGACAAAGTTAAAGAAATGCTTATATCTCCAGCAGTTACTGCATTGCACGTTCTGTATAGGCTTAAAGTGAAAAGAATTACAAGATTAATAGAATTATGATTTGGAGGTTTTAGTGAAGAAACTTGACATTGTGAGGAAGGACGTGTATATGATGCAGTGAAGTATCACAGAAAAGCTAACATTTAAAACCTGGATCCCCTGTATTCTGGAGTTTTAATGAACAATTGCTCAACCAATTGAATTTTAGTTTTCTCGTTTATAAAATTGGTTATAATAATATTTGGTAAGGAATGTAAAAGAATGAATGGAAATAATGTATAAAGTGGGAATGACACTTAAAACATATTAGTAAAAAGAAAATAGTAAGTGTCAGTAATGATTATGCATTGTGTTTAGAAATTTTTAAGAGAATAGAAATTCTTTATAATAATAGGAAGGGAGCCCATCCTGCCATGGGCTATGAGATCAGGAAGAACAGCTCACAGACGAAGAAGCGAAGATCCGAACAGAATCACACAGACCTCGCTGCTCCTTTCTAAGGACTTTATTAATATATTCATGGAATGGCTAACATTAAAATAGTAAAAGTCTCACAGAGGACACTAGCAAATGCTGCTTGACTATCTGAAATTTGACTAAATTAAACTGTTTCAAACTGGAAATGAAACTGACTTGTTTTTTTTTCAAAGACTGAAAATAAAAGCAAGAAAAAGAAATATAGAAAATCTCCATCTGTTTTCTAATGGCTGAATAGTATTCCACGGACATATACCACAGTTTATGGATCCGTTTTATGTGTTGAACTTGGATGGATTTGGAAAACACTCCTAAGCATCACAACAATAGAAAAACAAGCATCACATGTACTTAGTACTAATTTGAAACTTGTAGGTTCACAAGGATGTGCACCCAGGAGAAGAAAATCAATTAAATTCAAACGGGGAAAGGGGAGAGGAGATGGTAACAGGCCCCTTCCCAGCAGGAACAACACGTGGGCGTATAGCACACTTCCGGGGTGGAGGACACTACACCTTGGATTTGCCTTACAAATGCAAACAATGCAACCTAATTGTATGTACTCTCATATTAATATAAAATGAAAAAAGAAAAAGAAGTATATATGAGAGATCATGAACTGTGTCAAAAGGGGCCAATGAAAATGTAGGCAAGTGATAACTTAGGATGTATAACCAAGAGTATTAAGACTAAAAAAAATTAAGAAGGCAAAGAGTTTCAATTGTCAACTTGAAGAAATGTTTTCTGTATTGTGAATGTCTAAGACTTAAATTATTAAAAATTGTTCTAAAAGTGTTTCACAAATCCCATAAAGTTTGAAATGGTTCAGCATAGATTGTGGGCTGCAAAAGAAACACAGAGGTCTGAAAGCGATAGGCAATCAGACGATTAGAAGAGATAAATGGAAAAATTGAAACATATTTCAAAACCTAAGAAGGAGCTAGCTCTGATGGTCTGATTAAAACCCAGAAAATGCTGTGACCATTTATCCCTCATGACACAGCAGAATTAGATGGAATAATTTTTGAACAGATTAATGGCAAAAAGTCTGCTCAGAAGATATAAATTGTGCTACAGTATCTTCAGATAAGTTATCAACACCGAGAAGGGAAATTTATAACTCTATAACTCTTCTAAGAGAGTCAGAGAATTATCAGGGTAAGACAACATCCTGAAAAAGATAAGAGATGGAAAATACTTAGTCTATGTTCACTTGTTCTGAATTTACTCAAGAATAGATAACAATTACAGAGCTGAAAAATGTATTCATATAGGGAACTTTGTTTTCTATAGACCTGACAATTCTATTGTTAAGGCTTAATAGCAATTTGACTAAATTAAACTGAATAACAATATAAAAATACTTTTAAAAATGTAATCAAGTTACTGGTTAAAATTAAGAAGTGATTTTCTTTATAATGCAAATTCCTGGACAGGACAATTTGTCAGAAGATCTTTCTTGAATCTGTGACCCCCTTGGATGTCCAAGGGAATTACCAGGATTGGCTTTGTGTCAGTTCTGTCTGAGAATATTTTATACCAGGATAAGATGCTACAAAGCGCATCATGAATAAATAGTGATAAGGAAAAAGAGAGGTAGTGCATTCATTCATTTATTTTGTCACTTATTTAATTAGAATTTATTGAGTCAGTGATCTAGGTGGTGGCAATATAATAATGAATGAAGCTATCAATGTGTCCTTAAATTTTTACACAATAATAGTCATGACAACAGTGTGGCAGCCTATAAATTAATTATATAACAGTAAGTGCTATGAAAATAGTGCTATGATGCACAATGCCAAATAAAACCCAGGAGGTACAGAGTATTTCAGAATATGTAAGTCCCATGTAAACAATTCCAATGAATTTTCATTCAGTTTCTATGAGAACTCAGCAGTGCTTCCTGAACACTCCCAGCTTCATGTTCACCATTAAAATAGTCAACATGCCCAGGGCTGACTTTTCTATCTCCAAGCTGTTGTAGAAATCGGTTTCTGATATTTCATAGTGCACTTCACACGTAATGAATGGTCAATGTGGGAATAAATAGACAGGCTTAGTCCCTTGCCTCAGTTTGAGACAACTTTGAAAGTTCATCCTTGCTCCAGAGCTCCCAGTAGGATGGGTGAAGGCCTCAGCTGTTGTTACTGCAGTGTCTCAGCTTCTCTCAAAGTCCAGTCTCACTTCCTGGAATCACCTGAGGACGTTTCTCAAGAAACCTTCTGCTTCCAGGAGATCCAGTCTAAGACAACGAGATGAATTGGGAGGAGCCAAGGGCTTGCACGTGAAGCTTGGTGAAATTGAAAAACAGTCAGAATATAAAAGGAAACAAACTACAAACTTTGGGGGGAAATTTAAAATACTCAATGTATATGAAACTTTCAAATAACATCCACTGAAATTTTTCATGAGAAACTTGAGCTGATGTTTGTTAAAATTTTTTTTAAATTGGGTTTTTTACTTGAAAGAGCTATACATAGCTTTTTATCAAAACATTTTAATGATGATCTTTTCAAATTCTTACTCATCAGCATCATGAAAAATCTTTGTACGATGAAAGCATCACGTAGACACATTTTATAACCATTCAAAAATGGGAAACTATTGAAATTAAATGCATCTAAACAAACTTACAGATCGTATTTCTTTCATCAAGAATCTAATAACAACATTTTCGTAAGTATTATAATAGATTTCAAATCCATTCAAACGTTTTCAAATCAAGAATTTCAAAACAATGATGAATCTGTCATTTGTAGAATATATGTAAGACTGGTAGGGCAGTGAACCTACCACTAGCTTGGAAGCCTCTAAAATGTGCCTGGATTGCAAAATGGACAGATTCTTCAGGTGTCTGTGCGGGCAGCTTTACCCTTGACTTGCTCTGAACACCATACTCTTTGGGCACCAGAAACATGTATCGTGCAGCAGCAGCAGGGGGCCCACGTCCGTGCAGGCTGTGCTGCCCACATGAGGTGGTGGAGGATTCCTTCCTGATGGTGGAGCAGTAAGTGTGGGCTGTTTCTCATGTCCACTGCAGGCAGTAGTCTTCTGCACATTGTCAGGTTTGCTCTTCCTGGGCTACTGTCTGGAAAACTGAGGACAAGAGACTATCTTAGGTCCTATTGGCCACCCTGATGACGTCAATGCTTTGTATTTTGTGTCACACCTCCAACTCTTTGGTACTTGATCACCGTGTGCGGTACGCAAATCGGGTGGGTCAGGGATGTCCTCCTAGGAGTTTAAACTCAAATGACCAATAGCGAGTGTCAGGGAAATATGCAGATCTTCAGCAGTATAATTGGGACGAAAGGAGTGAAATTTATTCTTTTGGCAATCTGTGACATATACAAAGCCAGCAGCAGCATATTTTGCAAACTGGAAAACAGATGGACCTGCGGAAACTTACTGAGCAGATCTGAGGAAGAAGAACTTAAGGCAGAAGGGAATAGATCTGAGAAGCTCAGTGATTTAAAGCAGAGAACCATCAAAAGAATCAAGAATAGGCCACACTGTAGGTGTGAAGTGAGCTGGGAGTGAAGAGAGAGAAGCTAAAGCCAAAACTGAGGGCACATGCAAAGCAGTATGACCTCTAGTTCCTCGTCCCTTCTAGCCCACTGGTTAGAAGATAGGCATTTATTTCCAAGAGAAAGTAAGATACGAATGGTGGTGTCGTTATCGCCTAGAAGCAGGAGACACCAGACAGACACATGTGGGAGGCTTCTCTGGAGCCTCCAGCATTCCTTCTCCACCGAACTCCAAGAAAGAGGAGTTACAGCTAGACCTTTACTTGCTAGCTAGGAAATTGGAAGAGAGCATTTTGGCAAAATCTGACAAGCTCTAAAGAAAGGAACTAAAGACTCTAACCCTCATGGTTCATCTACATGGAACCATGATTTTAGATTTCACTCAGATTTTACACTGGATCTTTCCTTTATCTCTTTGGATTCTGTCCTGATCAGTTTTAATTCCACTTTACAGCAATTTCTTTCAGTATAGAGCCCTGTTCTGGAAAAAAAAAAAAAAAAGACAACCAAACAACAACAAAAACACCTCTGGTTGTCAGTTTTGGGATTTATAGGGCTAGACTGCTCAAATTCCTTCAGTTATTTTTACTATAGGTCCTTTGCATTGTCACAGAAATTGGGGAGGACACAATCGTTTCTAGTTTAATCTACTGTTCTTGAATTTGCCTACTAAACTTTCTAGTGAATAGTTGTTGGCTGTTTTGAGGTATTCCCCTTCCCGGGTAAGTCAGAGGCTGCCCCATTGTTCATCTCGTCTTCCTGGGGCGGAGATACCCCCAGACACACAGACACTGACATTGTTAGAATTTCCTCCTTGCCTCTTTCTAGTTTGTGGACTCACATAGTGGAGTGAGGAAGTCTTGCTCATAAGTTTTTGCTTGTCATATAGTTGCTTTGTTTTTATGTAGGAATTTAAGGAAACTGAAAATGCTGCCATTACTGCCATGCTCCTTGAATATGCCGTGTACCTTTATTGTTTTGTTAAGTCAGGTTTATTGAGGTGTAACTTACAAGCAGTCAGATTCATCTTCTTAAGGTATATAGTGTGATGAGTTTTGATAATCACAATAAACAACATTACTGTCACCCCAAAATGTCCTCTGAAAGTATTTACTAGTCAATACCTTCTACCTACTCCAAGCCCCTTGGCTAATTCTAGTCTGATTTCTGTTCCTAAATTTTTGCTCTTATCAGAATGCCATATTCATGGACTCATGTAGTATTTGTGTTTGGCTTCTTTTACTTAGTATATGTGTGCCAGAAGAGGATGTTAGGTGTGAGGGGAAGACTTTTAAAGATTATGCATTACATTACTTTTGAAAGAAGTTCAAAGTGCAGTACATATATTCTTCTTTTTCTTACTCTTTTTTTGATCAATATACTTTAATTGAGCTGTGGAAGTTTAACTATCAGTTCAAGTGTGCCGTGAGATAAGAAGGCTTGAAAACCATCGGTCTAGAGAATAGCCAGTCTAGAGGCAAAGAAAAGGGTCATCTCCAGAAAAGGCAGTTCCAAGAAAACGAATGGATCGGGCGAGGGCCTGATGAGTATGACTTTATGGAAAATTATTTATAGAGGTTACTGGAAGCTGTGACAAGAATTTGGAATAGAGAAGAGGAAATCTTTGCAATATAAAACAAAATCAAAGCCATTATTTACACAAGAAAAGGAGAAACAGAGGACACATAATCATAGTGTGCTACAATTCTTGGCTTTGACTGAGACATTCATAATCATAACAATGGAAGCAGCAAGTACTTATTTTACCCCAAATTATAAAATAATTATGTTTGGCACAAGGGAAAGGGGAAGGAGGGAGGTTGGTAATGTAAGGGAACTAAATCTTCGTTTGTCAGAATAGAAACTTAACAGCTAACATATAAAACTGATAGCAGAGGGCGTGCTCTGGAGAGATGTAAGTCACATGTGTTCCTCTCACAGGAGGTGATGCAGGAGCTGGGAGTGGTGAGCAGTGAAGCCTACCAGACAACAGTATTTGCCTTTATGTGTTTGCACAATCTGTATGCAGTTTGAAGCCACTCTAAAAGTGTATCACGTGAAAGTTCACAGTTCTGGGGCTCGATCGGTGAAGGCACGGTTTATATCTAATTAGAGCTATTGTTTATTCAGTGAAAATTGGGAAGATTATATTTTTAGGAGACATTATGCTGTGATCTGTGATCTTGGTGTAACCACCTCCCACTCTAATGAGTAACTGTTCTGTTTTCCTGAACTTAGTGACACCCAGCCAGTTGATTGGGAAAAGAATGGATTTGTCTGGCTGGACTCTATCTATCTGAACTAAGTTTAAGACTCTGAAGTAAGGCTGAGTGTGGGGGTTTAGGCTTGTAATCCCAGCACTCTGGGAGGTGGATGCAGGTGGACTGCTTGAGCTCTGGAGTTCAAGACCAGCCTGAGCAAGAGTGAGACCCCACCTCCATAAATGGCCGGGTGTTGTGGTGGACACCTGTAGTGCCAGCTAATCGGGAGGCTGATGCAAGAGGATCACCTGAACCCAAGAATTTGAGGTTGCAGTGAGCTGTGACACCACTGCCCTCTTCTGAGGGTGACAAATTGAGACTTTGTCTCAAAAAAAAAAAAAAAAAAGAAAAGAAAGAAAGAAAGAAAGAAAGAAAAAAGAAACAAAGAAAGAACAAAAAGCCGCTGAAGTAAGTTAGGAGGGAGACTGAGGCTTCCACTTTGGCTCAAGCTGATATTTTTTAGCAAGAAGAGAAAGCCAGACTGTAGATAGAAGGAAGCAAAGCAGCAGAGGAAGTGGGAAAAAAAACAAAAAGCAAACAGCAAAATATAGATGAAACTAATCCCAAAGTGGCCCCTGTTTCTTGTTCTCAGGAACACTTGACTTAACTAGTTTCTATCTTTGCTATCTATCAGGTCAGGAGCCTGAAAATAATCCCAGCACATCATTGATATTCTTTGCAGTCACACCCCCCAAACCGTGGCTATCCTATTATGCCATGTCTATCAGCATTTAAATGGCCCTCACAGAGGAACTGTGATGGAGTGTGAAGCAAATTTAGTTAGAAACCTTAGCCAGGGACAAGAAGGTGAGAAAGATTCTCTCTTGGGGACCAAACTATAGTCAGGCTCCTCCTTGCACAACGATACCTCATCCCTTGTGTATGTCCTTCAAGAGATCAGCTTTAGCAAGAATCTCACTAAATCCTCATCAAAATGCCCCCCCCCCCCATATCCGGTCCCCTGGATATCAAAGACTAAAACTCTCATCCCCTCTCGTCCTCCTGTGGATGGCCGATCGTGCTGGCCTGAATTCAGCAAGAATCCTGTTAGGTTGGCCCTTGATATATACGTTGCTTTTTTCTATTTTCCATCCCCTCAGTGCTACTTTGCTCTTTGGCTATAAATTCTCATTCCTGGTTATGTTGGGATTTGAGCCCAATTCAATATGAGGTGTCTTTTTCCTAATTATTGCACTATTTCGTAAGTAAAATCATTGTTTTTTGTTTGTTTGTTTGTTTTTGTTTTGGGGCTTTACTATCAGGCTCCAGTTTTTCTTTGACAGTTATACTGTCACAACTGTATCATCCTTCGACCCCTGCACCCCACCCAGAGCCCTCACTCAGGATCCAAGTGGGGTCTTTTGGAGTCTTCATTCCTGATGACCCGGGAGATGCTGGCGAGTCCAGCTCCTGAACCAGTGCCCCAAACCACAGTTCCTTGAAGCATGGCAAGGACAGATTTTTTTCTTGTGGTTTTGAATAGGCTCTAGAAGCTGTGTTAGAGTCCCATATAAACAGAAACTAGGTTAGAATTCTAGATTTTTCTGTTTGTAAGAAGCTGAGTGAGAGTTCTAGGCAAAAAGAGGCCAGATAAGAATCTTCACTGGTCTCCCTCCGTAAGAAACAAAAACAGGCCCTGGCGTCCCAGCTGCTGGGAAGGCTGAGTTGGGAGGGTCCCTGGAGCCCTGCGTTCTGGGCTGTACTGCTCTAAGGACATGGTGACCATGGACAAGGTGACATGGTGACCTCCTGAGAGCAAGGCACCAGCAGTTTGCCTAAGGAGGGATGAACTGGCCTGGGTCACAAACAGCAGGTCAAAACTCCTGTGCTGATCAGGAACAGACGGTAGATGAGAATTCTGAATTTCTCTGTCCCCAAGTATAGAGGTGCCTTTACAGAACAGAAGAACTTCTCAGTGGGCTGAAAACTCCCTTCTCGAACCCCTGCAGATTACATCTTCTGCCAGCTCTCTCTGCTTCCTTACTTGGTGGGAAGATTTTGCTAAGGATCATGTGGAGCCTCAGAGGCCTCTTCGGATCTCCCATCCGTGCTTCTCTAAGCCCTCTCTCCTCCCATTGCTTCCTTCCCTCCTATATTTTCTTATCACCTTGTTAGGTAGTCAGGACGGAAAGAATGGCTTTCCGTGAAAGGAAGACAAGGTGGAGCCTCAGGCCCCCTGAAGGTGCCTTCTACCTTAATTCTGTTCTAAGTGATTCCTCACTCCTGGAGAGGAGGGTTCACTCCACATGTCTACGGACCAGAACTCAGCGTGCCAACAGTATGAGGACGTAGAAGACTCTATAGCCCAGTGATTTTTCAACTGGTGTGCCCCCCAAATTTTAAAGATTAGTAGTTAAATTATTTTTGAAAGGGCTCGGCGCCTGTGGCTCAACGGGCTAAGGCGCCAGCCATGTACATCTGAGCTGGCAGGTTCAAATCCAGCCCAGGCCCACCAAAAAACAATGACGGCTGCAACCAAAAAATGGCTGGGCATTGTGGCGGGCGCCTGCAGTCCCAGTTACTTGGGAGGCGGAGGCAAGAGACTCACTTAAGCCCAGGAGTTGGAGGTTGCTGTGAGCTGTAAAGCCACGGCACTCTATCCAGGGTGACAGCTTGAGGCTCTGTCTCCAAAAAAAAAAAAAAAAAAAAAATTATTTTTGAAAGAAGTTCAAGGCAGAGTAAGTATATTCTTTATTTGACCCTTTTTTTTTTTTGAGCAACATAATTTAAGTGTCCCGCAGAAGTTTAACCAGAAGTTCAAGTGTGCCCTGAGATTAAAATGGTTGAAAAACACTGTTGTAGCCTAACAATAGATAGAAGAGAGCCTCACAGGAGGTCCACATGGGCAGTCAGAAGGTAGGAAGGTTTGGAGGTCACCTTGGAACCAGTCTCACTGCCATGGGGACCACTCAGTGTTATAAAAGAGAACCACGGGCCATCGCCTTGGCCTCTGTGCTTTTTCTTTGTCCCGGCAGTGCGGACTGTTCTGTCTAAGGTGAACTTAACCAGCATTGTAAGCCTATCTTTCTCTCTCTCAATAAACTTAATGTTTCACTCTTGCCTTAGTCTGGGGCGTCTGGTCATGTTTTGACCAAGAACATTCCAAGAACTCGGGGCCCAGGCAACTGCCTGAAACCCCCACGCTTTGGGAGGCAGGCAGCTGCCTTGAGACCCAACATTTTTGATTGCCAGGAAGCAGCTGGTATCCCTCAAAGTTGTTTATAGTTGATAAATCTTTTTCTTGCTAAAACCTTACTTGCTCTTTTCGATTATTTCGGTAACTACCTTGAACCGTCCACCAGGCTGCTCTCACAACCGTCCGTCTTCCATTTAGTTCTGAGACTCCTTCAACCTGTCTCCTTTCAAATCTCTGCCCACTCTGTCTCCTGTCCACCCTGCCAGACTTTTACCTTCCCACTTTAGCCCCTCCTCATTTAACTTTGGCCCCTCAGCCTCCACTAAGGGAATCTCAGAGGCCCCCAAAAGAAACTTCCCAAAGTTGGAGAGAAAAAGAAGAAAAAAGAAGCTAATTGAGGGTGACCCCTGTGGCTCAAAGGAATAGAGCGTTGGCCCCATAGGCTGGAGGTGGCGGGTTCAAACCCAGCCCTGGCCAAAAAGAAGCTAATCGAAAATAGAAAAATTGTGTCCACATCCTCTGTGAGATTACAGCGGAGGGCAGATGAAAACTCCTAGAAGTCTTCCTCATAGACAGTGCTTTTAAGCATCCGGCCTCACAGTGAGCAGGTCAAGTTAACTTGCTCCATCAGTCAGAAACACAATTTAGAGAGTATAAAGCGGACGGGAAGGAGAGTTAACACTTTGGTACAAGCCAGGGAGTTTTGAATTAATGTCTTTACACAACTCAGGGCTGACACTTTACAATAGCGCTACGATATTTTTCTTTTGCATTTGCGCGTTTGTGCAAATGTCTATGTCGATATGTTAGGTATAGGGGGTATTTTCTTGCCTCTAGACGGTATGACCAGATTAATTTGTAAATTTCCCTAAAGGAGTTTTATTCAAACTGGCTTGGAGACGAAGGAACGCCTGTGTAAGTTAAATACCCTTTATTCTTAAAATTTCCAGCAGGATGCAAACTGACACAAAAGGCTTTCAAGTTCGCATAACTGGTTTAAATATTTGGTGAATGAGATCAGTTTAATATCGTTGGTTTACTAAAACAGCTGTGTCTCCTGTGAAGCGGTGTCGTCACATAGTTAGCATTCTGTGAAATATGAGGGTTCATTTTTGTGGTCTGCAATGTAATTTTTATTATGTAGAGTAAATTTTACAAATAATTGGGAAGAGGACTCAGCCAGGCAACATTAAATGACACAGTATAGTTTAGATGAGAAAAAGTAGGTACAGCCACGTCAGAGTTAGGAAACCTGCAAAGGGTAACTGAGTACATGGGGTGTCCACTACTATTAGAGAAGGCCTCTTAGGTACGGCTTGAGATCAAGTAGGCAATGTCAAGTAAAATGGGTCTTTAGTCCCAGAGAGATTCCATCTGTGCAGAAGGCTGGGTGAGAAGCACATTCCCCTCTCCTCTGCTCCTTCCTTTTTATTGTAAGATACATCCATGGACCTCAGGGGAAAAAACAAATCTCCAAGGCTATTCAAAATGCTTCAGACCAAGTCACAATATATCTGCCCCAGTGTTCTAACACCCTCTTGCAGCTCTCTTTCCCATCGGTGCAGCTTTCTGGTTGTAAACACTGCCGCCGTGTGAAGGGTAGGCTCTCCGGATGGTGCTTCCCCTTCCCAGGGACCAAATACACCTGAGCCGAGCAAGGCTCCCCAGGAAAGGGAGCAGGGTGGGCAGAGAGCGCACAGGTGGAACTGTGGACCGGAACGGTAGTTGGTGATTGGTCTGAGGGGCTTAGAAACTGCCTTAGATCCGTCTCCAGCCGGGAATGAGGAAAGCCTCTTCTTATTTTTGATTTGAAGCCCCTGACAAAAGAGCCTTCAGAGTTTCTTGACCAAAGGACCTATGGGATTTTGGTGGCTTTTTCCACCGAAGGCTACAGCAGATGTAAGGAAAAATAAACCTTTCCACATGAATAAACAGTTATAAAAACTGAAATCTCAGAATGTCTCAAAGAAAAGGAAAAAAAAAAAAAAAAAAAACAACTCCATACCCTCCAAATGTGCATTTTTAATGATAATCCGAGTAATCTCTGAAGGGTGGCTTTTTTATCCCTTTCCTGAGTTCCTAGCAGATTGTGTCTATTAAAAGCTTATTTTCCCCAAAGCAGCACCCCTCCCTCTCTCAGCACTTCCTCGAATAAAGCCCATAAAGGTATTGAAACATATGTGAGTTTTTGCATTTTCCATCAGGAATCATCTACGGACCTCGGCAAAGAGTTTTCCTAATTGATTCTAGTGGGTTCTCTGGAGACAGGTTTGCCAAACCTAGGTAAGCAGCGAGGTGCTTAGGTCTTGATCCCATAGGAAGACAACTCCACCAGTGGACAAAGATGTAAAAGTTCCAAGGTCACTATTGGTTACATATTTGATTTTCCTGGGTATGGTGGGTTCACACCAGGTATCGGAGAGATGGGAGAAGCCATTATTACCTCCTTTTTTTCTCTGTCTCTCTTTTATTTCCGGCATTTGTAACTTCAATGGAGAAGGTCATAACCTCAAGGTTATGGCAAATTCAAGTTAATACTATGCAGGATTAAAAAAAATGGAGACTTTACCTCTTTTATGTTTACATGGATGGAGTTGGAAAATACTATTCTTAGTAAAGTATCTCAGGAATAGAAAAAAAATATCCAATTTACTCAGTACTACTATGAAACCGATTTACAATCACTCACACTTTCATATGAAAAATGTATCACAACTATAGCTGAGGATGAAAGAGGGAAAGGGAGGGGGTGGTTTGATAGAGGGAGGGTTAATGGTGGGACCACACCTGTGGAGCATATTGCAAGGGCATAAGTCATATCTATCAAGTATAGAACACAAATGTCTTAAGTCTGTGATTAAGTAAATGAGGTGAAAGCTATGTTAATTACTAGGATGTAAGCACTCCAATTTGTACAAATAATCAACACATGGAATCCCACAAAGGCTTAAATGTATTCATGATCTATGTACATATGACTTAATAAAACAAAAAAGTGCCACACACACACCAAGTTAGACTGTGATAAGACAGGACTGGTGTGGGGAGGAAAGAATGAACACTAAATAGATAAGTTTAAGACAAATCCAGGTTGGGGGAAAGGAGGGGTCAGGGAGGTTCTAGTCACATTGCACCAACATGGCTTTGCCGAATTTCAGTGACAAGAAAGGATGGGTTTTCTATAGACTCCCAAATATACCTTTTCATCTATTGATTTGTCAAACTGAAGGAAGGGGCTGTGACCAGGAGGTGCCTAGGAGGGAAGAGAGAGTGGGGACTTTTCTCCGGGCACAATGTCATCTCCTAGTGATGAGGGCGAGAGCCTTGGAATACATCAGCACTGTGGTGAGTGGAACAGGTTGCATTACTTCTTTTTTGCTTCTGAATGAACCATTTCTGTGGCTGTTGAGGATGGTGAAGCTGAAGTTGATTGTGTTGGTTCCCGGGCTTTGAAGTTCAGGGAAAGATGTGCAACTTCATTGATCTTGTCAGGCGAGTTGTCATAGAGGTCCTGGGATTGATGGCTGAAGATTTGTGTTCTGTGAGATCACTGTGGTCTCTGGCCCCACCATCTTCCTGAAATATAGAAGATACGCCAGGGCTGTTATCAGAGCTACTTGAGTTTACAAGTCACAGAAGGGTAGTTAACAGAGAAATGTCTTAAAATATTTGTTGTTTATAGTCTGTCTGCTTAAAAACAGTTTCAAGAATCCTTGTGGTACCTTGTGATCTTAGAGTTATGCTAAGTTAAGTAAAAGATACTCATTAAAAATTTCCAAGTAGAATAAACTACTAGAACATACATTATCAAGCATAACTTAAGAGTTTGTATACTTTCAGCTTCTTATCTTTATATGGTATAGAGAGGCTGATATACGTTTGAGTTTCTTAAGAACTTGAAAAATTATACTAAGAAGAAACACATGACTCCAGAAATTGTGATATTATATTTGCTAATTCGCTAACCTGCTACTGGCATGTGACAGGAAATTTACTATGTATCCCTTCTAGTTTTCTATGGAAAAGGAGGTTACCAATGACTAAATTTATAATCAACATATGTAAATAAAACTACTAGAAATGAGGATAAAGGAAAACTATATGCAAAGGAAAGTAAGATGTTTTTGATAATGAAAGGTAAGAAGTATATAGAATGTGTTTTTGTTAAATGAAACAGAAGTAATTTCATTCTAAATTAGAATGGTTGTTCCATTAGGAGAAAGAGAACAAGATAGGAGAAAAAAATTATAGAATTTCTATGTCAAAAGAGCCTCAAAAAAGGAATTTTAAGTGTGGTCAACTGGGCAAAATGTTGAAATGGATTTATTGATATCTTTGGATATTTTGAAAATAAACTTAATTTCAAAAGCATACTGGGATTACCCAGGGCAATGGAGTGAGATTCTATCTCAAAAAGAAAAAAAAAAGCGTACTGATGCAAGATTAAAATGATAAAATTTTCTAAGATTATTGGTTTGTTCTTAGTAAAAGAGTATAAAAAGCTGTTAAAATTTCATCCATCCTTTCCCCCACCACATTTTAAGTAATCTGGGAAGCAAAGATTTTGCACCTTAGAAAATTTTTTTTGTCCTTTCTGCCAACCTTGCCAATCATGTCCTTTGATTAAGAAAACAGACTAATTTGGGATTTAAAAAGGGCTAAGGATTTTATATTAATATTTTTGATAATTTTGCCCTTTCAAAATCAAATCCTAAATGAAATCTTGTTCTTCTTGAACTGACTTTGAGATCCTGGAATCCCAAAGGATTTTTGTTCCTGGAAAATCTCAAAGAATTTTATTTTATTTTTTTCATCTTGTAAAGAGAAGAGTTAAAAATAATTAGTTGTATTTCTTATGTTAAATTTCATGAGAAGAATTATCAAATAAGAAGAGAAGCTTAACCTTTCCTACAAATATTATTAGTATAGGTATTCTAAAAATGATATAAAGTTCATAGAAATTTGTCAATACCCATGCTATTCACAATATTTCCTGGTATAATGTTATTGGTCATAATTCCAGTTATCATTTAAATGTGATATGCCACAAAGATAGAAAAGTTTCCTCGTCAAATTAATTTTCATCAAATCTTTAATCATGGTTATTTTAAGTCCTTGGTCATCCATATAGCTTTTGTTTTACTGCAATTCTTCTTTGCAATCAGCTGCAGACCAGTATGTTTTATGATGGCTCTGCTTAAATAACTTTGAGACAACACCACTTGACCGTGTGAGGATTTGCAGACGCCAGTGGAGAAGGTGACAGGTTTATGAAACTGCTAACGTAAGGTCAAGCAGAATGGTTTTTGTTTTGGAACATTGCTGGTTCTTTAATGTCTTATTGTCCAGATTTAAGGAACCCTTTTCTTTTTTCTTTTAAGTTGTTCTACTTTTGTAAACAGAAATGAAACATTTATCTTTTTTCCCTACCTCCAGAATTTGGAAACTCTTACTGAATGTTTTTTTATTTCCATAGCAATTAATTAGTGGCATGAGTTTAAGAAGAATGTTCTCCATGTAACAGTCATGGTTATATCACCAGGTTTTAACCAGACTATCATATTTGGGAATTATGTGCACAGAATCTGGTTTGAGGAACTAAGGTCGACTTTACATAGTCAATACTTACAAAGCCCTTTTTGAAAAACCCCTTGGTACTTGCTTTACTGGATTCCCAGAATCAGAGCTGAATTAAAGAAAGACATTTCCTGGTAGTCCAGGGACTTTGAGATACCTTGGGGACATCACAGAGGGAGGAATACACCTGAAGTTATAGGTCCACAAGTGAAGACTGATGGTAAATTCCCGACTTGACTTCCTACCTTCTAAAATCTAATCTGAGATTCCTGATGAAAAGTTTCAACAAAACAAACTGGACAAGGCTGATGTGGTCAACTGCCGTTTTTGTTGCACATATGTAAATAACCAGGCCAACTCTAATGAGACTTAGACCTATTTTGTAAACAGGAGTGAAAATGGGAGTGACCGTACAGAGAAACTGTGTGCTTCAATGGGAGACGATAGAGCAACCATGTGGGTTCTCAATTCTAGTTTCCTCTGATTTATGACTACAATTTTCTGACCCAAGGTTTCCACCCTCCTGACTTGGAGTCACTTAGAACTAAAACTGCCCTTCCCGTGGATCCCTGCAAGCTGAAGCTGGACAATTGGATACAAACTTTGGAGAAATCACCACAGAAAATCACGTCTGAGCTAACTTTGTGCCTGCTGCTGCGTGGCCCACACTGACAGCTCACCAGAACTCTGAGTGCTGTTACCACAGACATTCAAAATGCAAACCAGGACTTCTGTCGGGCTGTTAGTGCCACTCTCGAGGCTAACCACTAGCTGTTTTCTCAACTGCCTGCCCTCTGGATTCAGAGACTGAGTTTCCCACTATTTATCTCTTTTTTCCTCTTATTTTCATAAAATTTCTTCTCCTTATATACCTGTTAGCCCCATCCACAAAACATGCTCTACCCTAGGTTCCCGCAGATGGTTCAGCTGGTCCTCAATAAACAAAAGGGAACTGAAAGAAAAATGGACTTAAATTGTTCAAAGGACAGAGGAATCCCTCTTCTATCCTTTAACAAGAAGAACTGGCGTTGATTCACTCCTTGACCAAATCCTAGTCAGGCTTCTCTGAGCCCAACTAGGCCCTATTCTTAGGAATGTTCCCCAATACCCTAATTTTAGTAAGAATCTTGATAAGTGAGTTTACCAGAATCCCCTACCCTTAATATCAAATGATCTTCAATATCTGATTAAATTCTTGATCCCCACTCTGTCCCAATGATATCTGATCACCCTGGCCAGTCTTCAGGAAGAATGTCAAGAGATTAGTGAAGCCAGAATACCCCTAAAATCCCGATGTCTCCTCTTAGTGATTCTCCATCCACCAATTCCCACTCTGATCTTTGGCTACAAATCCCCATTTGTTCCTTATATTCAGAATGTAGCCTGATTCTATACCAAGGTGACTTTATTCTTATTCCAATTGTTCTTGAGTAAATTCTGTTTTACCACTTTGACTATTGATATACTCTGGTTCTGCTCTGATAAAGCGAATCACCTCTACAGTAAGGCTGAAGGGAAAGGTCCTATAAGGACTCTTTGGAAGAGATTATTTTATGGTAGAAAAGTTAAATGGGATAACGTTTCTTTTTCAGGAAAAAAAGTTTTTTGATTTTAAGGTATGTAATTACTATTAGATATTCTTCTGCCTTTGGTTACTGATTGATTTCATCTTGAAATAAGATAAATGATGTAAGTTTTTATTCATGAACTTATTTTTTTAAAGTAGTTCTACTATTTTCTCTGTGTAGGATAAATGAAATATAAAAAGATTAAAGTTTCTTTTTTGAGGCAACCAAGAATAGTCATGAAGCTATTAATAATGTAAGATGGTGAGATGGCAATGGTATTGAGCTAGAACTTGATAGAGTTCTGGGATCAATTTAACTACAATGGAAATGCTGATGCTAGTTGACAGATGTGTGGGAAGCAAGAAATAATTATAGTAAAAATTAGTAATGGTTTGCCAACATTCGAAGTCCAGGCACAAAATTAAGAAAGTGGGTAGAGAATGTTGAATTCTTGTGAACATTTATAATGGATGCTCTTGATATAAGGATTGATAACAGTGGAATTGAGCCTCGTAGGAACCCAGACTAAGGAAATGGTGCCTTAGGAAGATGAAAGTGCAAAGGTTAAAGCCCCAGACAATTAGGCACTCTCATTTACAAGTGGAACTTTGAAATGTTTCCTAAAAATGTATGAAAACAGAAAAGCTACCCTTCAGAAAGGGCAACATCTATGCAGTTTTTATTGTCTATCCTAGGTTAGTGGAGGTCTGATTTTTTTGTTTGTTTCATTTCTGTTTTTTTTAAACAGCTCCTATATCAATAAAAGCAGACTCATATTTTATTCTAATAGTATGTCATAGAAGATCTTGCTTTGCTTGGACTAAGTTTGTTAAACAGAATCTTCATCTTGTGAGACCTCTGCAGGTTGTAATGAACATTTCTAATGTATCTACTCCATATCTTTTAACTACCTTCTCCAGCTACAGCAGCTGGAACTTCTTACACATTGAAAACACCAAAAGAGAGATGAAACTTTTGTCATTAGTATCACTTATATTATAGAAATAATATGTATTTGTTGGAAAAAAATTACAAAATAAAAAGAAGAAAAACAACTATCATCAAAAAACTAAGAAGAGTAACCAATACCATTTTGATTTAAAGTCTTCATACTTCCTATATATACGTAACTATAAAATATGCAAATATTTTAATTACACATTGGGACAAAAATCTGCTTTCCTATAACTTTATCTTGAACACCTTTTTATTCCTTGTTAATATATACTTAAGATTTCATTCTCAAAGATATGTAGAGCTCAAATATGTGGATTTCTCCATCTTTTCATGTCTATTACTGGACTTTAGAGCTGTTTTTAATTTCTTACTCATAAAAGAACTCTACAATGATTATGCTCTTGAATATATCTTTGCTAATGTGTGCAATTATTCCCTTAGGATATCATATTGTAAGTTGAATTTCTTTATCACATTTTAAACCTTTTATCGTTTATGATACTAAATTATCCTTTAGAAATTTTCTACCAATTTAAATTCCAAACAATGCTGGGAGAAAGAAAATAAGACATCTTACAGACCTAGAGCAAGCAAAAAAATTTAAAAGAGAAATCCATTCTCAAAACATTATGCTATGAGTTGAACCTAGTATTTTTTACTCAAACATGTGAAGGTTTAAAGTTCTTCAGAGAATCTACTCTCCATTCTTCAAAATTTTGCATAACAAGCACTTTATGCAGATACACTTCAGATTCAAGAATGAAAAGGAAGACTCACAAAAATACTTTTCTAAAAACTATTAGTTCAAAGAAAACATCAGATTATAGAAGACAAATTCCTTAGAAAATTATGAAAATAAGGATACTGCAAATAAAAACTGTAAGTGCAACTGTAGGTAATTTTTGAATATATTCCATATTCGACTTAAGGAGTTTTAAACACTAAAAGAAAATTTTAGTGGGAAAAGAGACAATGTATATCATTGCTCATAATTATAAATTAAAAACCAAATATAGAGAACTAAATTCTTCAATGTGTATATAAGTGAGAATTTACAAGTAAGGATTTAATAATGATAAAATTAATGCAGTATAAAAAAATGAACGAAATACAAAACTGATACCATTTTTAAAGTTAATGTTAATAAAAAGTGTTTTGCGATGATTTATAAAGGGGGTTGGGCAGCCCCCTTATTTTTGCTCATTTCTGTGCTATTTTTCTGCATTGTGGAAAACAAGTTCTCTTATGAGATATGAAATATAGTGTCAAGAACTGGAAAGGTCTGAAATTTTATCCTTCTTACCTGCTAACAAGTTAATCTGCCTGTGGTTCACTGATTCTCAAGATGAGTTGAGAATCCTGAGCTAGAGATGAAGAATTTTATGATTCAGATTAACAGCAACAGCAAATACCAGAGTGAAGTCTGTATTTGCACTGATTCTGCAAAACACAAATTCCATAAGACAAGGCAAGAGATTTGGGGATACCTGCATACCTTGTGGGCTACAGAAGAGAAATTTTAGGTCTAAGATGACTAGATCTTTTAAAAATGACTAGTAATCCTCTCTGGCCTTTGCCCTAGAGTAAGATGTTATCTCTGTATTCCCAGGCTATTTGCTAAATAAACATCCTTGAGAGGATAATTTTTTTTTAATTTTTTATTAAATCATGGCTGTGTACATTAGTGCAATCATGGGGCACAGTGTGCGGGCTTCATATACAATCTGAAATATTTTTATCCAACTGTTCGACATAACCTTCATGGGATTTTCTTGTTATTATGTGAAAATATTTGTGTTCTGCATTTAGTAGGTTTCACCTGTCCCTTCTAAGATGCACCATAAGTGTGATCCCACCATTTACCCTCTCTCCACCCACCTTCTCCCTCTCCCCTTCCTTCCCTTACCCCTTTTCCGGTCTTCTTGTGCTATAATTGGTTTACAGCCTTCATATGAAAGCTATAAATTAGCTTCGTTGTAGGACTGTATACATTAGATACTTTTTCTTCCATTCTTGAGATACTTTGCTAAGAAGAATGTGTTCCAGCTCAATCTATGTAAATATGAAAGAGTCAGTGAATGGCTTCATTTGCAAGATGTGCAGGAGAGTGAGAGACCCATGGAGAATTGTCTCCCAGCAGAAAGAAGACAAGGAAGCATCATTATTGAATGAACAGCAGTAGATAGATTTGTAGGATTGTAAAAGAACAGAAGGAAATGTTGCCAGCAGTTTCTCAATGTTCTCCTGTTGAATCATCCACTTGGATGCTAAAGGCAGCTGAGGAAATTAGCAGTGGTTTCTTGCAACTACTTCCTGATTTCTCAAATCTAGCAGATCTTTGCTGCTTCCTCCAATACATATCTTCAAATTGTTTTGTAAGATTTTAATTCTCCTTATTAAATTTCTTCTCGCTTATAAAACTTATTGTGTCTTCTGTTTTTCTGACCAAACCCCAACTGACACAGTGGGCAATATAAGAGTGCATCAGATGGGAATTTGGCAACTGAGATTTGAAGGCCATAATGACCTCCTTATCAGTGGAAAATAGGATACTGTTAATTAAAAGAAAACAATGGTAAATAGATATTTGAAGGAAATAAAGAGCCTATTGAAGACAAGGCTTCTGAGCGCTTACAGAAAGAACAGTGACAAATTCAGAGCATAATCAGGGAAGCAAAACCTTTTATGATTGCTCTTAAAAATAAATTTTTTATTAACCGGCAGATACAGAGGTACTAAATACATAACCAGAAATAAAATCTAATCGTGTGTGTTGCAAACTTAAAAGGAAAAGTCAATTCTTAGTTAGACCAGGTCTTTTGTGTACAAGTTGGGGTATTGGCTGGGAAGGAGAATAATTCTAAGAATTGGAATGAGCACATTCAGATGGACTCCAATAAATCTGAGGACTTTAAACTGCCCTACATCCACTGATCCTCAATTTCCACCAGAAGAGGCCCATCTTTCCTCCCCAAGGATTTTAGCCTGCCTTTCCTGAAGGTTCTTAATGACTTCAATGCAGTGTTCTCTTGTATGGTAAGGGCAATTTTATTCAAGACCGACCTCCACTACCTCTCCTTGTTTCCAGATCTGTAATTACGGGATGAGCATAGAGGAAGTTGGAGATGATTGCAAAGTCTAATCCAGGAGAGATGGCACATACACTAAAACAGAAACAGTATTTTCCAAATTTATGTTCACAGAAACCAGGGAGAGAATGTGAATAGAAAAGACTGTAAAGATTCTATAGTAGGACAAAAAAATTCCTGTTATATTATTGATATGGGCACCCTTACCAGAGATTCTGGAGTGGCTTAGTCTGTTGATTTAAATATGAACATGGTAATGACCTAAATTAAAAGAGGTTGGGGAGCTAGAACATTCTTAGTACAATGTGGATTAATGAATCTAAAAACTTAGGGAAACAAGAATGTTGGAGGATGCTTACCATGGGAAATGCTAACCTCTGTCACCTTACTGCATCCCTGAGGAGAGTTTAGAGGACACTTCCTTCACCAAAGCTTTAAGAGATACTAGTGAATGTAGCTGTGCATTGTTGGAAAGTATTGGGTGGATGTTCCTTGCAGGCTGGGAAAGACAGTAGCAGATTGTGCCACCCCCTGAGTTTAAGGACAAAAAAAGATCTCAGAACGGCAGTTTAGCAGCCGTGAAGTGCCAGAGACGAGGAGGTACAATACCTTGAAGGGCAGAAGGCTGGAGCAGAGTGGCTTGACAGAGACTTGAGGGCTTCGTGGTTGGGCAGCCTAGCAAAACGTTACTTGATTTGTAAAGAGTATACTTGAAAAGGATATTTGATTTTTTAAAATCCTCCAGATAGAGTAAGTAGAGATCTGAATTTAGTCACTACAACAGAGAATCACAGCCTCTTATCCAAACCCCACATTTAATCTAGTTCATAGAGCCACAATGTCACGTGTCACTTCTGCCACCGCTTGCCAGGGCCCAGGACTGGCCAGGTCTCAGGCCAGCTTAACTAGGTTCCAGACATGGACTGCTAAGTTACCTTGCTCTGGTACAGTTTCTCTTAGGTGCCTGAGGGCTAAGAGAGGAGAGAGAGAGTCTTAGACAGAGTCAAGCAGTCTTCTTAGATAGACAGATCTTAGTCTTTAGCAGAGCTTGGTGATCTTCATCAGAGACGCCATGCTGGCGTTCTGCAGGCAGGAGAGGAGACAGAGTCAGAGTAAGCGGGTCCGTGATAGAATGCGCGTGCTCCTTGACTGCCTTCTCCTCCAGCCCTATATAAGTCTGATCTTATGCTTCTCAACACCACAGGTGTAGAGACTGCCAACTCACCACTGCTCTGATCTCGTGAGCTCTCATGCTTGTTAGGAGAGCTAAATCCCTCTCCATGCCCTTTCCACCCAGGTGTTCCATTATTGAGCTATACAGGTATTTCTTATAACTCTCGCTCCTCCTAGCCATAGGCTATATGGGCGGCAACAGCCACAACCTTTTGAATGAAGAAAAGCCAGTTTCTCTTTCAGAGGACCCCAACACGATTACCATGAGGAGGTACTGCAGACGTCCTGTGAGCCTTCCATAGAGTCATCTGCATCAAGTTGCCAGGGCTACCATGCACTGAGTAATGGGAATGATCGAGATTTCTAAAGCATTTTTGGACATAGGTCCTAAACTAATCCTAGTCTACGGAGCTTCAAAATGCCAAAGTGAGTTTGGTTTTATTGTGCCCACTCAATAAATACAGTTTGGGGCAACAATGTCTATTAAGGTTGGAATATGTAATAATGGCTATTAAGTTGGGAAAAGATGTAATCAGCAATTGATAGCGTCTCCACTCTGGCCTTCTGACCTATAGAAGACAGCCACAATAGTAGGATTGGAAAAATAGAAGCCAAGGACGTACTTCCCTCTAGGAAAGCAGTACATGAAAATTAATGCCACATCGTGGCAAATTGTGGACTAGTGCCACTATCAAACACATAAAGATGCAGGGTTAATTTTTTGTAAACCACATTCCCATTCAATTTAACTATTTATTTTGTGCAGAAGATATATGGTTCTTGTAGAATATCAGTTGATGGTTATGCAATTAATCCTGACTCTAATTTCATTTGTTGTTCCAGATGTGGCATCTTTATTGGAGTAAATCAATTTAACCCCTAGTAATGGGGTATATAGCTATTTATCTGGAACATATTTTTTTCTTGATAATAATTACTGAACATAAAGCAATTTGCTTTCATTTGGTAGAGACAGTAGCACATCTTCATCATCTTACCTCAGGACTAACTAACCCTTTCTCTCTCCTAACAGTTTCTACAGGGAGACATTGTGCAGAATATAAGCTAGGAAGCGTGGGGCCAGGCATGGTGGCTTACATCTGTAATCCTAGTACTTTGGGAGGCTAAGGTGGGAGGATCTTTGAGTTCAGGAGTTACAGACTAGCCTAAGCAACATAGAAAAGACCCTTCTCTACAAAAAATGCCATGGCACCATTTCCTAATGTGACTAGTGGCCACTCAGTGGCAGAATGATTTACCTTGGGCCCCAGACATCCTGGAAAAGGAGAAAATTTTGCCTTTGGAAAAGATACTGTGGATATGAATGTGTATTTCCTCCCCCACAATACATTTGCCAGCAAACCGACTGCATATTTCTGGAATACCTTATTCTCCATCTTGGTAACCCACACGGTATGGCTTCTGACCAAAGAGCTCATTTGACAGCAGAAGTAGTGACTCATCTCCCCGAGACTTACCAGTCTTACCATGTGCCACATCATCCAGAAGCTGCTGTCCTAATGCTCTTTAAGAAGTAGTACACTGCCTGCCGGGAGGACAAAAAGCCAAAACACAGAAATAAAATGTGCAAGTCTGAAGTGCTGTCTGACAGGATGGAGGTTACC
The DNA here is from genome assembly GCA_963574655.1 of Perodicticus potto. NCBI lineage: Eukaryota > Metazoa > Chordata > Mammalia > Primates > Lorisidae > Perodicticus > Perodicticus potto. The sequence goes on from CAUYRH010144450.1 coordinate 26,862, forward strand.
GCTGACAACAGCTGATAGAAACAGCAGCTACGGTGTGATGCTCTTTCTATCACAGCCAGGACACGCATCTCTGAGGATTAAGGGACTGGAGTGGGAGTGGTCCCTTTCCCGTTACCCTAATATGCCCTCACTAAAAAGGTTCTAAGTTTGGCTACAGAAGAGGAATAAGATTTGGTCACTCAACCAGGTAAAAAATGGCCAAACCAAAAATGCTGAGTGACAAGGAACTGGGCCTGGATACTGATAGGAGGAGCTATAAAGCCCATCTCTGATTTGTTGCTGTGTATTCTCATTGTTGCTTTATTTTCATTTGTGCACAATGGCAAATGTTGACTGAATCAGAGAGTTAAAATGAACAATGTAATATTCAATGTTCATAAAACTAACTAAGTATAAAATAAACTAAATAATTACATATTCAAATCATGCTTAAAAAAAAAAGTTTGCAGCATTTGTATTTCCAAAGTTATTAAAGCTAGGCTCAGCGCCTGTGGCTCAACAGGCTAAGGCGCCAGCCACGTACACCTGAGCTGGCGGGTTCAAATCCAGCTCGGGCTCACCAAACAATAATGACAGCTGCAACCAAAAAATGGCCAGGCATTGTGGTGGGCACCTGTAGTCCCAGCTACTTGGGAGGCGGAGGCAGGAGACTCGCTCCAGCCCAGGAGTTGGAGGTTGCTGTGAGCTGTGATGCTACAGCACTCTATCCAGGTTAACAGCTTGAGGCTCTGTCTCAAAACAAAACAAAACAAAACAAAGTTATTAAAGCTAAAACCTCACTTAGATTTTAAGGACTAACCTGTCTGTGTGTGTGTGCGTGTGTGTGGCGGGGAGAGGTTCACAATTATATGTATACATTTCAACCATTTTGTATTTTTCCCTTTTCCCTCTACAATTGCATATAATGTGTGTTGTTGCTTCTGTATAAAGTATAAGCATCCTTATACTTTAGTTATAAAATACTAAAGAGGGATTTTATAGCTGGTATGCATACTTTCCTTCCTGAATTTGTTATGCCTGTATTTTTATGTATAAGTTAATTTTTTTCCTCCTTCCTTTTCTCTTCCTTTACCAGGGGAAAATGAAGTAATTGACACACTTCCAAAACTGCCCCTGGAAGTTCTTGTTCATTTTTTTCTCAGGATCTACAGGAACAAGCACAAACATTGGGTACAGGAGATGAGATATTCCCGTCTACGCTTGAGGGAGCTGTAATCTGTTTTCCTTCTGTGTTCCTTCCCTTAAATGTTTTTCCAGGGTGTTGCAAAGCCCTAGAACCCTCAGTACTTTTGCCAAGAACAAATTGTGAAGTGGTTTCTGAACCCATTCCCTACTAAGATGTTATCATGCATCTTAATTTGATAAAACTTACATCCCAGGCCAAAAGTAACGTACCTCCTTAAATAATAAGGGTCTGTGTAAATCATTCTTAGATGGCTCTGCTGTGATTATAATCTCCCTTTCACTCAAGGGCTAAATCCTGGGCTGAGTTTTTGAAATAGTCTTTTAAATATTGTTAATTGTGTAAAGAAGTAAAGAGAAAGGACCCTCTCCCCCTTTTTTTCTGAGCAGTTGAGTCATTGCTTTTCTGTGTTAAAATCCTATAGAAGATTTTACCTGCTATGAAGCCACAGGGCTAGATAAACTAGCACAGTGTTTGGGGTAAGCATTTTCAAGAAAAATCACTGAATAGCTATGAATGAGGAGAAAAGCTCATGAAAGGCACCAGGCGCTGAGAACAACAGCTGCAGCTGCAAACCAGAAATCACGGTACCCTACGTGCCAGTTTCTGCCCGGCCTCTCTGGGATGAGGGTGTGCACACACACAGCACAGACCACACCAGAGTCATCTGTCTCCTTGAACTGTTTGTGTTTATGCACATGCGTGAACAGAAAGTGTCATAGGAACGCACTCAAAACACTGCTCTGTGACTAAGAACTCCGTCTTATCATCCAAGTCATAAACGGTATGAACTGCTCTCCTTTATGCTGAATCTCCCAGAGGCACTCTCTGCTAGAGGCCAGCAACTCCACGCTTAGGGGTTCTGTGCTCTCTGCTCTTGATAACCCTCGGAGACAAAAGCCAGGCCTATTGGAGAATACCATATACGGCCCCCCCCCGGAGACAGGGCAAAGGGTGTCTGGATTTAAGCAGGCATTGGTGTAGAGAGGGCTGGAGAAGGAAGGGATGCCTAAATCTAACTGTGCTCTGGGAAAGAGACAGCTGCACTTGTTCCTAGGGCTGGTAGCCTCAGGAACAATCTCGAACTTCCATTCCTATGTACCTAGCACCTGCTTTGAAATAGAAAGATTCATGGAATCTACAATCTTGAGCTTAAAATTTAAAGTCTATTATATAAAGAGAACAGAATTTCACAAACAGGGTTCTGTCATATCAAAATAATAGAAAACACTAAAACCTTTATCTAAGATGCCAATATATAGAATCGCATTATTCTGGTGTATTATGTGCATATTATAATAGTTATGAGCATTACCATTGGAATATAATAAACCATGTAGAAATTAATGATTTTTTAAAAAAATTGATCTATTTCTGCCATATGATATATTTTAATTCCTATTATGTATTTTAAAATATATTTTGTTTCCTCCTTCACTAAGTGAAAAATTATAAGCAAGAGATATGTTTTGTTGTTATAACAGCTGTGAAAAAAATTTCAAATTTATGTTTCAATGCCTTTAAAGGGCAAAGAACTTTCACACTTAAAATATTATGAAAGCAAAATGGCTTACCTTTAAGTGAAAAATAACCATTTCGAGAGAATGATTATATGGAATATGTTAGTAAGAACTTTCAGTGAGAAGCAAAGAAGGATTTTGTCTTTTCTGAATTAATGAATCAAAGGAGAGTGAAATGGAGACTTTAGATGAGGAAATTGTAGTAATTCCCTGCAATCGGAGGTTTCCCAGAAATGCACCTGGGAAAATTGTATTTCCCACGCTTGAGAACCGACCTCTCCTAACTCATCATTATAAGATACTTACATTGTTGTTACCTCATCCTCAAAGGTACAGCAGGATGGTGGAATTCGGGGAATGACTGGAAATTTTCAATGAATACTGGTCTTGAAAAAGACCCTTTTAAAAATTAATATATTTTTTAAAAGTAGTTTTAAGGGTAAAAAAGATATTGAGGAAAAAAGTAAAGAGTATTCCATTACTTCTTCAACCCCCACTAATTTCCCCTATTTCTAACGCATTGCATTAGTCTGGCGCATTTGTTACAAATGAGGAGCCAATATCGGAAAGTTGCAACACAGTAAAGCCATAGAGTACCTAGGATTCACTATTTTGTATGGGCTTTAACAAATGTATAATGACATGTATTCACCATTATAATATCGTATAGAATGATAGTTTCCACTGTTATGATGTGTTTTCATTTAACATTAAAAAAATTTGCTAATTACCTTTTGGATTAAAGTAGCTTTCATCTTGGGCTGGATATTCTCTGACTGTTCCTCCAGAACTTCTCCTTCTCTCTCTGTCTTGCTCTGTACCTCTGATGACCTCTAGAGAAAGCATCCCTGTTTGGTCAAAGAGACCAGCAGGTGATGGGAGGAGAAAGGTGTCAGAGTGTTTATCTCCTGCTCCTTCCTGTGTTAAGTTACAATTTTGGCAATGACTGTGCTCCTGTACTCATGGCTAGAGGAAGTCCCTCTTCATTTCAGTGCTCAGCTCGTTCCATAAATAGCTGACTCTCCTGTCCCCTGTCGTAACTAGTCCTGGTCTACTTTACCGCTTTTTCTTTGTTTTTTTTTTTTGTTTTTTTTAATGCTACCCACACCTGTGTTAATAGATTCTTTGGTGAATTTCTTTGCTTATCCCTTGGTAGGTATCTGTGTTCTTTAGGAAGAATACATACCTATTTAATTGAATTTTTACAACATTCTCAGGAATTTCAGCCTGTAGATTTTATCCTCATCTATAGCCATTTCCCTATGCACAATATTTGGAAAAATGATTTGCTATTCTGTGGAGTGTTCATCATTATCTAAATAGAAAAATCAATTTTAAAAAATCTATCTGTTTTGGAAATACAGGGTTTGTAAGTGAACTGAATCATTTAAAAAGTGTTGAAGTTGAGGCCTTAGATTCCAACAAAACATTAATAACGTTCTTCATATAATTTATGGCCTAGTCTCCATGTCTTTTTTCCCCCCAAATATGTGTTTTTCCATGAACTTTTTTTTAAATTAAATCATAGCTATGTACATTAATGCAATCATAGGGTACATTGTGCTGGTTTTATACACAATCTGAAATATTTTCATCAAACAGGTTAACATAGCCTTCACAGCACCCTTAGTTATTGTGTTAAGACATTTATATTCTACATTTAGTAAATTTCACATATACCCTTGTTTTATTGGTGATTCCACTAGACAGCCACGGACAAGAATTACTACAATAAGAGTTTAAGCTAACTATTTTTCCTGACAATAATTCATTGTATTGAATTAATCATCTATAATTGATTGCCACACTAATCTGAAGCTCTGTTTTGTCTAAGTAAGACCAAACAATTGAGGCCTTGGATTTCGGCAAAGCACTGGTAATGTCCCTCATAATAATTTACAGTAGGTTAACTTTAAAAAATACCAGTGTCTGGATCCTATCCTGAGTTAATCAGTCTTAATGAAGTCTGGGCAATGAGATCTTTAAAATCATCCTGGTGATTCTAAAGTATGGGTCTAACCAAAGGAGAGATAATCCAAGATAGATTACTGGTATGGTGATATTTATGTCCCGAAGGGGTGTGAGTGTGTGTATGTTTGTGTGTGTGCAATGTATTCTAAACATAGGCAATGGCATAAGAAAAAACATGGAGACCAGGCACCTACAATGTATGCATATGCAGGCCCTACACGTTGAATATTAATATTAGAGAGTTAATGTGTGGTAATGAGTGGCCAATAATAAAACTGGACAGGTAGGCTTTATGCTTAGATACTTAGATTTTGTATTGAGGACAATAAGGAATTGTTCAAATCTTATGTGAAATGCATTTTTAAGGAGATCACTGTGCTGTGTTGTGGGGAATGGTTTGGAAGTAGACTGTATGGCATGCAAGAAGGCCATTTGTTGAAGTATTTTGGCTCAGAGATGTTGATGCCCTGGAATAAGGCAGTGGTAGCAGGGATGGAGACAAACAAATGTATTCTCAAGTTATTTAGAAAAATTGGGGACTACAAATATTTCAAGATATCCCTCTAAGTTCATGTGTTTGGAAAATTAATACCTATTTCAACTGTGTTGTGAGTTGAGGGCTAATAAGTAGTGATTAGGTCATGAGGATTATAAATAAATTAATGTTATTATCCCCAGAATGGGTTAGTTATCATAAGCATGAATTTAATCCCCTCTTGCTTTTTCTCTGTCACCCTTCTTTTCCTTCTAAATTCAATCATTGGATGATACAGTACGAAGGCCCTTGCCAGATGCTCATGTCATGTTCTTGGATTTCCCAGCCTTCAGAATTGTGAACTAAATACATTTTTTGTTCATTATAAATTATCCAGTCTGTGGTTTTCTCTTAAGGCAACACAAATAAAGATAGCTGACTGCATTAGGAAAGCAAAAAATTAGATGGAGTCAAAAATGAAAACTATTCCTCCTGGGAAATAAAGCTTATTCTACTACCATTTATCATTTCCTAGTAATAATATGGAAGAGATTCCTCATGTCAAAAGCGGCACCTGTGGCTCAATGGGCAAGGCACCGGCTCCATATACCGAGGGTGGTGGGTTCAAACCCAGCCCTGGCCAAACTGCACAACAAAAATATAGCAGGGTGTTGTGGTGGGCGCCTATAGTACCAGCAACTCGGGAGGCTGAGGCAGGAGAATTGCCCAAGCCCAAGGAGTTGGAGGTTGCTGTCAGCTGTGACACCACAGCACTCTACCAGGGGTTAATAAGTGAGACTCTGTTGCACAAAAAAAAAAAAAAAAAAAAATCTTAAAAAAGAAAATCTTATTCAAAAATCAGAAAATGTTGTATATTTCAATTAATTTGCATTCTTGGCTTCTAAGCTCTGTTGGTTAGAAAGCAAAAGTTATAAATTAAAAAAATCATAGTCAATCCTATACAACATCTTGAGATGAGTTGACAGTTTTCACTTACAAGAAAGAAAATCATAGCAGGTACATAAATTACTGATTATGCATTTAAAACCTAACTCAGTTAATTGTGTAAGTAAAAGAAAGATGTGCTGTCTCAAATTTTAAAATACAACTAATGTATGTGTTTCATTTTGCTTTTGAAATGTCAGTTACAGCTCTCTCAAAAGTACACATGGTGAGAAAACACAACACTTCAAAACTCTACTAAGAACCACTTTGTAGAAATGGAAAGTTTAAGAGCAGAGTGGTTGACAAGGTTCTGGAAATCCTAAAGGAAAATTTTCCAAATATATCATCAGAGTGAGAAATGAATTGGGAAGATGGATATAATTATAGTTTTTAACTGCAATTCAAGTCCATCGGTAGATTATTCATGAGTGGTCTGTAAGAAAAAAAATTAGAAAATGAAAATAGTATATTTAATTTTCCTGACTTAATGTATAGTAAAGTGGTATGGATACATTCCTGCCTTATTGAATTATTGGCTTACCTGGGCTGAACCATTAGTTACAACACTCAATAGGGCTAGCTAGTTTGTATATAAATATATAATTCTATATAACAATGTAAGTTACAGCCCACATGGAGATAAGTCTCTGAATATTTATATTTTCATATATCATTTTACATCTCATTTCAATTCAACTGAACAAATATGGCCTTTGCCATCCTTGGGAGAACTTTTAAAACTAATTTTCCAAGTATCATGTCTTTTCAGTCATATAACTTCTGATGCCCCAAAGACTATCAGACTTTGGTTTCTCATAAACATATCATGGTAGTTAAAAGTCAAAATTATTGATTCATTGGTGGGTTTTTCTGGTGATGATTTTATCAGCAATGTTCTCACATTAAATATTAATTTTTATTGGACAGAAATGTGAGAGAAATAAAGAGACAGACAGAGAGAGAGATATGTGAAATTTGCCCCCAAATTTCTCCATTAAAACTACAAAGAGGATGTTTAGATGACAAAAATGTATCAAATCAGCTAAAAGAGAGGATTTTAATTGATATCACAGAAAGAAATAATAAGTATTTGAGGTGATATTTATGCTACTGAGCTTGATTTGATCATTCCACAATATGTACATGCATGGAAACCCTACATTGTACCCCATAAATATATACAATTATTTATTTTTTATTATTTTTTAAATTTTTACATATACATGTGTTTATTAAGTTTCCACTTTTTGCCTTCACGGAATTTAAAAGGCTTAAAATTTAATAACAATAACAATGTTTAAGATAAGGACTAGAAACAAAAACCACGTAAAGAATGAACAAAGATAAATACATTCAGAAAAGAAAACAGA
>CAUYRH010144461.1:0-12313 GCA_963574655.1 Perodicticus potto
TGGGTATATACCAAGCAGAGGAATTATAGGGTCAAATGGCAAGTCTATTTTTAGATCTCTGAGTATTTTCCAAACATCTTTCCAAAACGGATGAACTAGTTTGCATTCCCACCAGCAATGTAGAAGTGTTCCCTTTTCTCCTCATCCACGCCAGCATCTCTGATTTTGGGATTTCATCATGTGGGCTAATCTCACAAAACCTAACTGGGAAAAAAATTCCACCGAAAAGTGGATCTCAGTGTTTGATGACCAGAAAGACATGCTGCTAGGTCCCACAGGGACCCGCGCAGCTCAGGCGCCAGGTGGATACAAACTTATTGGAATGCCCAAAATGGCGAGCGTCTTTTCCCCAGATCATTGGAAATAGGTGTTCTGTCAGTGCTACCCCAGGGGCAGAATCCTATATCAAAAATTATTATGCTATGTTACAAACCTTTCCTTTTATTTGTTTCTTCAAGAGTTGATCAAGATCACCCAAGTGAAATCTGAATGCTAGGAGCTCACTCTGAAAATCATTCTGGTTTAGATGTTTCCTATGAGAGTCTTGAAGATCAAAATTATGTTTCAAACTAAGAATTCTTAGAAATTTGCAGTTGTTGGCTACAGAAACCAATTTATAATCACTCACACTTTCATATGAAGAATAGATCACAACTATGGCCCAGGATAAAGGGGGGGATGGGAAGGGAGGGGAGAGGTCAGATCAAGAGAGGGTGAATGGTAGGATCACACCTATGGTGCATAATGCAAGGGTACATGTCAGATCTGTTAGTATAGAGTATAAATGTCTTAACACAATAATTAAGTAAACAAGATGAGGTATATATTAACCCGTGTGATGTAAGAATTTCTAATTCTATGTGAAATCAGCACATTATACCCCATAAATGCATTGATGTATACATGATCTATGTGTTTATGATTTAATTAAAAAATAAATATATTTTTTTAAAAAATGATAACATCTAATTGCAAAATATCTTTGGCTGGGTTACCTACTTCTCTATCAGGAAATCTGATGACTCCATAGTGATTTGTTTGTAGATACTTCTGTGTTTCTCAATAAACAGTGAGAGAAGGACCAGTCTGCTTCACTGTCCAGCCCAAGAGACAGCAGCATCTGAAACAAAAGGGGCACAGCCAAAGCACAGTTGGCTTTAAAATAATAAAACACAAAAGACTTGGACGTATTCCTCAATTCCAGGAGGAAGGTTCTTTGCTGTAGGAGGACTGCAAAAGACAGGACAGACTGTGCATGAGTCCAGTCACCAACATGTTGAAATCTGGTCTTCAAAACTAACAGATGGGCCCAGCCCAGGGCCCCCGAGGCTGTGCTCACAGTACACACTGTAAAGAGCTTTGGCGAACAAAACATTTCCTGAGCGCTGGCAACTTTCTGTGTGGCGACCTGTGTCTAGAGAGTCACTTGTAGCAAAGTAAGTTAACAAAAGTAGTAAAACACTCAGTAACTATCAAAGAGTCACGGCAGAAAGTGGAGGATAAGCAGAAAAGAGCTCCAAAGTCTAAATTAAAATAAAGGAGGTGCTCAAATTGTGGAAATCAGGATGGCAGGATGAAGAAAAACTTTACCTGTATTCTCTTATGTCCAGGAAAGACTGTTTTTAAAATTTTACTCTTGGAATTTTCCAAAGAAAATTCTTCTGGTTTCTTTGTAAATGTGTTACAGCTCTTCTCAATCCCAATTATTCATGCTGGGACTCAGGTTTTATCTTTCTTGGTATATCTGGCTGTATATTTTTCTACATTAAAGGATAGTTTTGGTTTTGTCCAAAGTGTTCTACTGAAGTGCTCTTTGGAGACAACTGCAAATGTAAATCAGAACTGTTGATGCTATAAATGATAATCCAAGCCTTTTAAAAAACTCTTAGTGGAAATAGCACATACTGTTTGACATGAACTTCTTCATCATGAACTCAACACAGAATCCCATCGCTCTAAAAATGTGGGAAGGCATTAGGGTAGTAGAGCATACTAAATGTCTTCATTCCTTATGCAGCTTAGATGTCTGTGGACCTCACTTGGCTCTTTGAGATTCTGACCACTTCATCCCTCAAGGTTTGGGATTTGTAGTCCTATAATCACTTTTGCTGCTTTTACTGAAGTTCCCATCTCACTGACATCACCCTTCTTTTTGCAGTTCTCTTATCCCTGCTGATCCAAATGTAGAAAGAAGCCCCCTTTCTTTCACTTTCCTGCCCAAACAATCTATACAATGCATTGAGGGTAGAGTTTGCTTATTTCAAAAAGGGGGCCAGGGGAGAAGAGCTTATTGTGTAGAAATGCAACCAACCTGAAACTGGAAATTAAACATCCTTATTCTTAAAGTTGTCTTGCTTTAAGTCCCTGGGATTACTGACTGGCTACCTTCTAGGCAACCCCAGCCTCCAGCCATGCTGCCACCGCTTCCCATCCCTCTCTCCTTGACCCCTGCCCCCACATTTTTTGCCCCTCTGTCTTTCACTACTTTTGTGCCCCATAAATTTTGAACTATCTTCTCCCCTTACCTGGAAACTAAAACTTTAAGCCATTTTTAACTTAATCCTGGATTTTGGGTCTACTTTTGGATATCCAAAACATTGTTAATATTTCTAGTTAAGGGAAGGATATTCTAACATGGATCTCACCCAAGAACAATATAGAAGGACTGAAATTTTAGGCTATTTCTGCTTCTCTTTTCCATCTCTACAAAAGGCAAAAGCAGTAGAGAAGCACATTTTTCCTCTGAAATGAATTATTCTCCCTTACATCTAGTAGATATAACAACTGTAAATTTGGGCTTGGAATAACAATCTTCCTTTACTATGTTAAAACTGAAACTAAAACAAACAAAAAATAGAGTGAGGGGCTCCAGGTGAGCTTACCCAGTTTAGGCTGTGTGCTAGTGTTTCTTATATGGGTGTATACCAACTCTTATTTATATAAAGACATGCTAGGGCTATGCTATGCTGTTCACTCTGATAGTCCCTAGCCACATGTGGGTGGCTATTTAGATTTGCATTTTAATTCATTAAAAGTAAACAAAATTAAAAGTTTATTTTCTCAGTGACACTAGACACATTTCAGCTACTCAATAGCCACAAGTAGCTAACGTCTACTCTGATAGATGGTACAGAATCATAGCAGAAATTTCTATCAGAGTTGTTCTAGTAGGAAAGATATTGAAAAAACCATGACCAAAGAGATTCAAGTTTGAAACAATGAGGCCAAACATTCCTAGAGATCCACAGTAAACCAAGTATCTTTGAATTTTAGAATGCTCACCAGGAAATTTTGAATTCTTCACTGCTTCTGGAATTCTTGAAAAAATACCTACTGATCACCTTATTAGCAGACAGAAACGTATTTATGAAAGTTGAGGGAGATGGAGTAAATTTCATCACAGCGAGCAAGAACACACATCATGATGGGACTCACTCATTGACTGCCTTCTAATAAATTGGCTCTTAATCTGAGCCCAGTTCAATTCAATAATCTCACTCAGTTCTTACTCTAGTTGATGTAATGTAGATTACAAAGTAGCACATCAGTGCTGCATGTTCATTCTCTGATCAAAGTAATTCGTATGAGGTAATTAAGGGAAAATATCAAGGGATCTCCAGAGAAATCTTAGAATAGGAGCTTTCAATATTTCTTCCATGGCTTTGAATGCAGGAACCTTCCCACACATGTAAAAGTGTCACACATTAAAGGGAAAAATTTAATTAATTAAAATATATTCATAATGTCTACAATACATGTGTGCATCACACTTTATGTATGCCATCTATTAAGAGCTCAACAATCTTGTGAAGCAGAGAGATCAAGTCACGCTTGTTGAGTAAGCAAGGAGTGTGTTTCTACTGACAATGAGCTAGGAAACAAAGGGTGTGGTGGTTACAATGGGTGCAGGACAGTGTCAAATGTGCAGTCGCTGACAAATCTGGGAGTCATGAGACCATCTTGTTTCTGGTGAGCAGTGGGTTTGAGGTGACATCCTTTCCTTGAGTGCTGGCATGATCTTAGACTTAAATAGCAGCGACTTGGCGTTCCTGTGCTCCCTGACTGCCCGATTGGCTCAAACTCTGAGAGGCAGCCCTGTGGTATGAAGAGAAGATTTGAGGAACATGACTCCGCACCTATTAGGTATGTGGCCCATAAGAACAATCTCATCTCTCCAATGCCATCTCTTCGTATCTAACATGGGATTAATAATACTGCTTTCACTCTATTGATTGTTGCCTTTGCTGTTTTTATTTTGATGCAATCGCATTTGTCTTTTTGCTTTGGTTGACTGTGTTTTTAGGGACATATTCAAAAAAAAACATTGCCCAAACCACTGTCATGGAGCTTCCCCCATAGTTTCTTCCCATAGTTTCAGAGTTTCAGGCCTTACATTCACGTCTGTCACCCATTTTGAGTTGATTTTTGCCTGTGATGCACGATAAGGGTCTGATTCAATTCTTTAGCACGTGGAGGTATAGTTTTCCTGAAACCATTTATTGATGAGACTATCCTTCTCCATCATGTATTCTAGATACTTTTGTTGAAAATCGATTGACCATAAATGCATAGACTTATTTCTAAGCTCTTTATTCAGTTCCTTTGGTCTATGTGCCTATTTTTATGCCAGATCCATACTGCTTTGATCACTATAGTTTTACAAAACTATATATTTTGAAATCGGGAACTTTGATGCCCCCAACTTTGTTCTTCTTGCTGAAGATTGCTTTGACTATTTACAGTCTTTTTTGTGGTTACATATGAAGTTTAGAGTTTTTATTCTATTCATGTAAAAAAAATGCCATTAGAATTTTGATAGGAATTGTAATGAATCTGTACATTGTTTTTGGTAGTATAGACAATTTATAATATTAAATATTCCAATCCATGAACAAAGGATGTCTTCCATTTTGTTTATGAATTCTTTAATTTCTTTAATCAAAGTTTTATAGATTCAGTATAGAAGTCTGTTACTTGGTTAGTCAAGTTTATTCCTAAGTGATTTATTCTTTTTGATGCTATTATAAATGTAATTCTTTTCATAAGTTTCTTTTCATATAATTCACTGTTAGTGTATAAAATGCAACTGGTATTTGCACATTAATTTGGTATCCTACAACTTTACTGAATTTGTTCTAACTGGCTTTTATGGGGTTTCAAGGGTTTTGCATATATAAGATCATATCATCTATAAACAGGATGGTTTTTATGTCTTCCTTTTCGATTTAGATACCTTTTGTTTCTTTCGTCCCTCTAATTTATCCCTAGAATTTCCACTGATGTATTCAACAGAAGTACACAGTCTTCCCTGTTCCTAATCTTAGAAAAACCCTTTCAAATTTTCAACATTGAATATGATGTTAGCTGTGGGCTTTTTATATGTTGCCTTTATTGTGTTTGAGGTAATTTTCCTCTATTCCTACCTAGTTGAGGATTTTTATCATAAAATGGTATTAAGTATTATCAAATGCTTTTCTGCATCTATTAAGATGATTATGTGATTTTTGTCCTTCATTGCACATGTTAAGATGACTACTAGTTAAAAATCAAAAAGCAACAAATGCTGGTGAGAATATGGAGAAAAAAGAATACTTTCCCAGTGTTGGTTGAAATGCAAAATGGTGTAACCCTTGGAAGGTGCTCAAAAAATTAAAAATAGAACTGTCACATGATCCAGCAATCCCACATCTGGGTATGTATGCAAAAGAATTGAAGTTGGGATCTCCAAGAGATATTAACACTCCAATGGTTGTGGCAGTGCTATTTTTAATAGTTAAGATGTGAAAACAACCTAAATGTCCATCAGCAGATGAATGGATGAAGAAAACGTGTTATATACATATACCACAAGATGTTGTTTAGCCTTAAAAAAGAAAGAAATCCTAAAATCCGTGGCAATGGATAAACGTGGATGACAATATGCTGAGTGAAATAAGCCCTAGAAGGGCACATGCTACAGAATTCCTCCTACATGAGGCACCTAAAATAGTCAAACTCACAGAAGCAGAAAGAGCCTTACTGAGAGCCTGGGGCATGTGGAAGCGGGGTGGAAACACAGCCAGGGAGAAGCAGGCTGAGATGGGACCGCACAGATAGGACTGTTCAGGTTTACACACAATTTTAAGCATTTGAGAGACTGCATGGGTTAGAATGCTTTCAGCTTCCAGTAGCAGAGGCTCCAGCAAAAAGTGGCTGGAACATAGAGATTTGCTCAGAAATAGGGCAATTCCAGAATTGGTTATTCAGTACCACAAGGTTGTCATTAAGACTCAAGAGCCTTCTATCTTTTTGGCCTGCCATCCTCAGCAGGTCAGCATGTTCCCTTGTGATCCAAATAGGGCAGCAGCAGTTTCCAAGTTGCACGCAGAGAGAATATGTCCATTGAAGAAGAAAAAGCATTTCCTCCAAAGCTTCTCTAATTATCAGAGTCACGTACTTCCCAGAAATCCCCTGGAAGACTTACCTCAAGAGTATTTAGCCAGAGTCAGTCACATGTCCATGAATAAATTAATCCCTGCAAAGGAGAAAAATGATTATTAGACTGTGGTTCTTAGCCCAATCATGATACACCACATGGAGCTGGGAAGGGAAGCCTTCAGTGCATGGATACATTCAAACAAATCAGGACCTCCCAGCAAAGACTGATAAAAGGGAATGGAGTTAGCTGAGCAACCCCAGAGTCATTGCAGGTGTCTAAACTGGTGAGGGGAACTGTCAGATTTGTGATCTAGAAAGCTCCTTTGATGAAAAGGAGAATGGGTAGAGAGATGGGCTGTGCTATTGGTAGAGAATGCTGTTGGAAGGCCAGTGAAATGGGAGAGAAGCCAGGAAGGCCACACCTGGGGAATGAGGCAGGAAAGACGGGTATTACCCACAGTTAGAAAGTACAATCAACAATATCATGTGACAAGTTTATATGAGAAGGAAAAGAAAGTAGAATACTGTAAGTCAACTCCCAAAATGCATTGAACATCTGTTAATCATTTTCTATTTCTTAAATTGAGCCTTATTCATGTTTATATGTAGCCTTATTCATATATATATGAAGATAAACAAGAATATATGAAGATAAACAATGAATTTTCAATTCATTTATTTATAGATATATATATATAAATAAAAGAATTGAAAATTATAATTTCTCAGGTAGGGCTTTAACTGCATCACACAAGGTTTTATGTGTAGTATATCTATTACCAATTCTAAGTGATTTTAATTCCCATTAAAATGTCTTTTATATTGCATACGTTATTTAAAACTGCACATTTGTATCTTCAAATGCATAATGCCTATTAACTATCTTTTATTACTATATTTTAACTAAATTGCATTGGAATAAGATAACATATTCTGTATAATAAGTTTTTTAAGCTATATAGAGATTTAGTCTATGGTATAATATGCTTCTCTTTTTATAAAAGAAAACTTTAAATATGTATTTTAAAAAAATGTGCATTTTCTAATTGTTGAATAGAGCTCTATATTTATTCATTACATCAAGATATTTTATCAATTGTATTGTTTAAATATCCTGCATCCTTCCTAATTTTTTCTTCATCTATCAGTTACTCAGAGAAATGTTTCAAGACATTCTACTAAACCCATCATTTTATAAATTTCTTGCTTTATCAATTTTTACTCTATATGTTTTGAGCCTGTATTAGGTAAAGAGCTTGAAATTATTATATGTTCTTAAAGATTGAAAACTTTATCATTACATTGTATAGCTCTTTATTCTTCAGCCTATATCATATGATAGTCCAATCTGTTTTAATTAGTATTCGCCTGATAAATCTTTTTCTGTGTTCTAATTTTTCAAAATTAGTCTTCTATTCTAGGTGCAAATTCTGAAAATAATGCATAGATGATTTTTTTCTTTTGAGACAAAGTCTCACTCTGTCACCCTGGGTAGAGTGCTATAGCATCATTGTAGCTCATAGCAACCTCATATTCTTGGGCTTGAGCAACTTGCATCAGCCTCCCACATAGCTGGGACTATAGGTATATGTCACCATGCCCAGCTAGTTTTGCTATTTTTAGTAGAGACAAGGTCTCATTCTTGCTTAAGCTGGTCTCAAACTCCTGAGTTTAAGCAATCTACCTGCCTCAGCCTCCCAGAGTGTTAGGATTACAGGCATGAGCCACTGTGCTCGGCCTGATGAATTTATTTTTAAATCTTGTGTACAATTTCTTTCTTCTTCTTTTTTTTTTTTTTTTTTTTGAGATAGAGCCTCAAGCTGTCGCCCTGGGTAGAGTACTGTGGCATCACAGCTCATAGCAACCTCCAATTCCTGGGCTCAAGTGAGTCTCCTGCCTCTGCCTCCCAAGTAGCTGGGACTACAGGCACCCACCACAACACCCGGCCATTTTTTGCTTGCAGCCGTCATTGTTGTTTGGTGGGCCGGGCTGGATTCGAACCCGCCAGCTCAGGTGTACATGGCTGGTGCCTTAGCCCGTGGAGCCACAGGCGCCGAGCCTTGTGTACAATTTCTTATTTTTCAACAGTTTTTAAATACATTTAAAATATTTTCACCAAAATAAATTACTCTGAAATTTGACAGAGAGAGAGAGAATTACTTGGGTTCCCTACATCTTTGTCATTTTTTGTTCAAGGCTAGCACTGTGCAGTATGGCAGCACACTGACCACATAGGGCTTTTGACCATTTGCTTTATGGATAATTATAATTAAAATGTACTTCAAGTTTAAAACTACACAAATGATTTCAAAGACTTAGTACAAAAATGAAAGAACATAAAATATTTTATGAATATTTCTAGGAAAATTGCATATTAGAATATTTTGTATACATTGGTTTAAATAAAACATTTTTAAAATTAAATTCTTCTGGCTATTAGAAAGATCGAGATTAGAAAGTTCGAGATTAGAACCCCATGGCTCACATTTTTCTGTTGGACCACAGTTCTAGACAATCCTGACACCACTCTGTATTTTTGCCCATGGGTTCTAGATGATGACTGTATCATTTCAATAAATTCCACCTTTTTTCTTTAGTTTCACTCCTGTTGCTTTTTGTTATTTGCCATCAAAAGAATCATAACTAATATTTTGCTAAAAAGGCATTCATCCCATGTATAGTGTGTTGATAACAAGTTTCTTAACACATTGGATCATGAGATGTGAGTTTTCAAAAAACAACTGTATCTACCAGATAAGAAAATCAAATTCAAATCTCTAGACAACATTTTTGCTAGAAAATGAAGAACAAAATTTTTGAAGTAGATCCATTTGTGAATGATTGCTAATTTAAATTTCTCTTAAATTCAAGTACCAAAAGACAAATCTTACAATAATTTTCCTAAGTGCCTCTGAGAAAAGAGGCTAATATCCCTAAATTCTGGGAACTGATGCTTAATAAATTCCACCCGAACTCACTTTCCTATAGATTTGCAATGGGCATTACCATATTACAGATTTTGCAACTTCCTGGAGTAAAAAATCACACTACTTTGGTTGAATCATCAAAGTTTCTGAAACACATTTGTCCATAGAAACCCCTTTCATTTTCTAATAATAACAACCAAAAGCTCAAACAAACTTGGAAAATTTATCAATTTTAAATGTTTTTAAAACTTCAATAATAAAGTCACAAAGAAAGTATTTCTGGATACTTTCTTTCTAACATAGATAAGTCGAATTTTTTTGAACAACAAATATTCAGAGGCTAACATATGCTCTCTGTAATTTTGTTGGCTCAAATTACCAGTAAGTCACTTAATCATGTCAATTGTTGTTCAAAGGGTTTGTAGCTGAACTAATGAAAAAGTGAAGTGTTATTCTTCAATATAATAATAACTATTAGGACAAGGCAAAATTATGTTTTACCAATAGTGATGGATATAAGCAAATCCATCTACCCTCTCTTTTTCCAAATGATAAGGGACAGACTTCTTTTAAAAGGTAAAAGAGAAGAGCAGGGATGATCCATGAAGGAGAACAATACATAAAACTGTCACTTTTTGAATTTTGAATTTTGGATATTATAAATGCTGTTGATATGGTTTAGATGTTTGGTCCTGCTGAATCTCATGTTGAAATTGGATCCCTGGTATCGAATGGGGGTGGGGCCTTGTGGGAAGTGTTTCGTTCAGGAGGGCAGATCCTTCCTAAATGGCTCCATGGCCTCCCCATGATAATGAGCGAGTTTATATGACTAACTGCTAACATTTTTCTCTATAAATACATTTGTTGCTGCTGTATACAGCATTTGAATTCCACATATTAGATGAATGTCCCTTCTAGTTTGACACTAATTCCAATATATAGGGTTAAATTAAGACTTGAGATTATTTTAGAAGACCTTCTAGTGTAATATTTTAAATTAAACATTTTTACATTTTAGTTTTTTAAAAAAAAAAATCTTATTAGGTCAATTTGGTGAATGCTAAAGTTTTTTAGGACAGATAGGCAGAATTATAAAATAATGAAAGATATATACCAAATTGGATCAATTAAGCCCACTCAGAGTTTTTTAATCAGCCCATGCTCACACTACTTTCTGTCTCTAACATGTCAATTAGGAATGATAGCCTAAGTGAGCCTTCCTCACTTTGTTATTATTACTCTACAAAACAACTCCATGAGGTAGTTATAATCATTTCCATTCAGGTAACACACTTGACATTCACAGGGTTTTAACAACTTGTTCGATGAAACATTAATAGAGGGTGGCAGGGTCAGGATAGTGGCAAATCTATCTCTGCCCCCTTCTTTCTCAATGTCATATCTAAGAACCCATTGCTAAATCTAAGGACATAAAATTTTATTCTTATGTTTTCTTCCTAGAGTTTTATTATTTTGGCTCTTAAGTGAATATGTATGGCATTGATCCATTTGAGTTTTTTTAATATGGTGCAAGATATGATAGAGGATAGGAGTCCAGCTTCACCCTTTTGCATGTTGATGTTCAACTGTACCAACACTATTTGTTGAGGCAATGATTTTTATCCATTGAATGGTCTTGGTACTCTTGTTGAAATCCAATTGGATATAAAGGTATGGATTTATTTCTGGATTCTCAATTCTATTCCTCTTGTCTACATGACTATACTTATGATGGTATTACACTATCTTAATTATTGCAGCTTTATACTAAATTTTGAATTTGGGAAGTGTGGGCCCTCCCGTTTTTTTGGTTGGTTTTTTTCCAAGCACCACATGTCCTCTCTAATAACTGGAAACTAAGCAATGGATACAAAAAGAGATGTAAAGATATGTTGAAAATTACGAAGGGGGAGGGCAGAGGAGGAGAGGGGTAAAAACTTAGCTATCAGGTACAATGAATACTATTCAGGAACATTAAAAACCCTGACTTAAGAGTCATGAAAGATATCCATGTAACAAAACATTTGCCCCCCCTTAATATATTGAAATAGAAAAATTTTAAATAAAGAAAAAAATAGAAAATTTCTGAGACCTGAGACCAAATTGTTGCCGTTTGACAGAGTCCTGCCTTCTTCTTGACATTTTGCTCCCTTCCAATCGTATTCTAGTATTCCCAGGTCTTGGCCTTCAATTTTGCCCCCTGTGTTGAGATCTTCCAAATGCAGCCATTTTCACAGAAGCCTCCTAATCTGCTTCCAGCAGCCCCAGGAAGTGACTTCATTCCATGCATTCTGAATCTCCCAACAGTGTGAGACAACGTGATTAACCCTTTCCTTGAGTGGAATCAGAAAGACTTACACGCATCTGTCTTACCCCCTCTTCTATGTGTCAGTCTCCTCCAGAAGGCTATGAGCTCTGCTTCAAAAGGAACTGTGTTCCACTCATGTTTGCATTTAGCAGAATCCGTGGCACACAACAGACATTCAACAAATGAGGAATGATTTGCCTTGAAAAGGTATTTCATGAAAAGTACACCAGTGTCAAAAGAACAGAAGGGGTGCAGAGACCTGCCCAGGGGAGGAAATATTTTAATGCTTCTTATTCTTTTTTTTTTTTTTTTTCGTATGTCCCTCCCCAAAAGGGGAGCAGGACGTTCAGGCATGATTAGGGAGGCATGAGAGAAAAGCAAGTCATCCCAATTGCAGCTTAAAGGCTGGGAGAAAAATTTGGTAACCGGCTTTCCAGACAGGCCCTGTATAGTTATGGATTTGGGAGAAAAAAGACCAGGGCTAGAGAGAAGTACAGAAAAGGTTGCTCCAGTGTCCAAAAGAAATTTTATTTCTTGGCGCTCCACTACAAGGCAAACCTGGGGCTCTTGAGGGGTGATGACACAAGCTGGAGCCATGAGAATTTGCCCCAGGCACCCTCAGTCCAGACTGGGCTCCGATGGGGTTGCTGTCCCAGGAGGC
>CAUYRH010144468.1:0-30779 GCA_963574655.1 Perodicticus potto
AGGCGCACGGCCTTCAGACACATGAAGAAATGCTCATCATCCTTAATCATCAGAGAAATGCAAATCAAAACTACCTTGAGATACCATCTAACGCCAGTAAGATTAGCCCACATGATGAAATCCCAAAACCAGAGATGCTGAAAGACCCTATTTTGTCAGGCAACTTAAAGGAAGGAGGGACTCAGCAGCTCAGGTGAGATAAGATTGCTTGTGTTGACATAGCTTGGGTGGGTACAGCAATGCCTAAAGTCCCAAGTGTGGCACCAAAACACATACCATCTACCCTATTCTTCTTATTTTCTTTTTGGCTGGGGCTGGGTTTGAACCTGCCACCTCCGGCATATGGGGCTGGCACCCTACTCCTTTGAGCCACAGGCACTGCCCGTCATCGACCCTATTCTTGACCAAAGATACCATTGTAGTCAATCCCCCATACCCACTCCAAGATGAAGCACCTGAAGTTGGGAAGACTGTCAGAAGACAACAGTCAACCAACCTTTGGACAGGCCAGATCTCACTTTGTTGCTCTCAGTAGAGTGCCATGGAGGCATAGCTCACAACAAACTCAAACTCTTGGGCTCAAGCAATTCTCTCGCCTCAGCCTCCCAAGTAGCTGGGACTACAGGCATTTGCCACAACTCCCAGCTATTTTTTTTTAGAGACGAGGTCCTGCTCTGGCTCAGGCTTGTTTTGAATGGTGAACTCAGGCAATCCACCCACCTTGACCTCCCAGAGTGCTAGGATTACAGGTGTAAGCCACCATACCCAGAACATTTTCATCAACCCAAAAGAAAGGTCTTCATCACTCTCTATCTCCCAGCCCCTGCAAACTACTGATCTATTTCTGTCTCTTCTGGCAATGAAATCACACAACATGTGGCCTTTTGTGTCTGGTTTCTTTCACATGGAATAAAGTTTCCAAGGTCCATCCATGTTATAGCATGCATCAGCAACTTCATTCCTCTCAATGGCTGAATAAATATTCCATTGTATAGATGGACACACCACATAGTATTCACCCATTGCTTAATGGACATTTGGGTTATTTCCACTTTTAACTGTTATAAAAAATGCTACTATGAAGTTTCTTTTTTGTGTGGACTTTATTTTTAAATATGTATTTTTAAAGAGGTCCAAAAGAGTAGAGAAAAACCTTCTTTCCCCCTGCCTCTCCCCAGACATCCACTTCCCCCCCTCCATTGATAACCAACGATACTAGTATCTTCTTCATGCTTCCAGAGATACTGGGAATAAACAAAATAGATAGCTATATATATGTTTTCTTTTTCCTTTTTTTCTTTAAAAAATAAATGGTAGTATTGTATACACACTTGTCTGTGCCTTCCTTTTTCACCTGATCTTAGCCAAAAGGCTGAGAAGTGATGCTGTCCTTTTACTATTTATTCTACTGCTATTTCTATTTACTTAAGTTTAGAGAGTTCTGTATGTCAGTATATGAAGAGCTTCCACCTTTTACAGTTTTTTGGCCGGGACCAGGTTCGAACCCACCACCTCCCATGTATGGGCCGGCACCCTACTCCTTGAGCCACAGCGCAGCCCAGAGCTTCTACTTTTAAAACGGTATGTAGTATCCAACTGTGTAGGTACACACTATTTAATCAGTGCCTTATTGACAAATACAGGTATTTGTTTCTAGTCTTTTATTGTCACAAACAATGCAGTAAAGAGATACACGTTTTTAAAGAGACAGAATGAACCAACTAAAGGTTTGTAGTAAGTTCATTTAATCAGATTGCCTTCTTCTCACACCCAAAAGAGACAAGTTGCACTAAAGCAACGGGTGTTTTGATTTACAAGGAAGGGGAGAGAGAAAAACTTAAAAGATGAAAGGATTTCAGGTGGATCAGGCAGCACCCAACTAAAGCTTACTGAAATGTCAGATTCTTTTTGTTCATTCCATCTGAAAATTCCATGCCAACTATGGTCAGGTTACCTTAGCTAATAAGCCTCCCAGAGAGGAAGTGGCTTTGGATTCCAAGTCCAGTGCTCTTTGCACCAAAACCACAATGCTTGGCCAATGAATTAAAAAATAAAGTTAGCAAAATGCTTATACTGACAATGTACATGATATATGCTCACATGGAGCCCCACCATGATAGGCTACTGGCAATGGAAGATCTACTTCTCAAAATTAAGGAGGTACATTAGTGTCCATCAAGTCTTTAGGCTGAAAAGCAGTAAAGTACACATAGTATTTGCCTTTCAAGTGTTCATGCTGTCTTCTTTATCTATTTAAAAAAAATGAAAGGTAGCTTCTCAGCTGGGGATTATAATGGAGCAACTTGAGCTGAGCACAAGTTCTTCTGGATGATTAGACTGGCAACTTGTCACTGATGCATACCACCAGGGAAGTGCACAGCTCTGAGTCACAGATATGACCTTAAAACTGCATGCTGGGAAAACAAAACACCATCCTCACTTGTTATATAAATCTATCAGGGATTTTTCAACTATATCTGTATCTGAGGTTTAAATTAACTCTATAATTGTTTCTTCTTTAAAGCAGAAGATTAGTTTGACATCTGTAGCCTCAAAGGTCAGTCTTTTCTAAAATGGGCACTTATTCTCTTAAAGGTCACATAACTAACTGAAGCCAGGTGACCCATGTTCTATGGCTATTTGTCACTGATTTCCCAACTTAGAATACAGCTCCCTGTTTTTATATATAAACAAGAAAAAGAAATGTCACCAGTACCTCCACACCAATGTCATAGTGATCATTAAAAATGTTAACTCTAGATCATAGGAAAGGAGTTAATGTTTATAAATCCGTTTACTATATGAAAACCATTTAAAAACCAAGTATACCAGCTACTTTTGTTAGATGCTAAAACAGGGCTGCCCAGTTTGTGGTGTTGTGGCAATTCAGTGTGACAAATCAAAAGTATTACAAGAATTGCAAAACCTAATTAATTTTAATTCCCTTCAAACTGTCTACTCATTTGATGTTACAACTAAATGCTAAAGCCTATATATAAATTATCATGTTGGGCTAGAAAATATACAGAAAAGAGAATGATTTACGAGTTGTGAAACGGGATATTTAATTTTCAAACACTGTTAAGAAGGTCAAAATCAATTAAAGTTAACTTCATAAAATTAAATTGAGATAATAAAAGTTAAATGAATTTTTAGCTTTCATCTAATGAAAATTGCAGTGAATATGTTGATTTTATTGTGTTGTAATCCAAGGAAAGAGCACTAGACCCAGAATCAAAAACCTCAGATGTAATCTGACTCTGCTGAGTTGCTTACTAGTCAAGTTAATTTTTCTTCCTCATCTACAATAACGAACTTATCAATACCTGCCTTGCTTTCCCCTATAGAACTGTTTTAAGAACAAAATTAAACAGTGTCCAAGTACTATGTAAAGTGAAAAGTAATACAAAATTATTTGTAAAAGAAAATAATATATACAGGGTGGACATAGAATTCGTGTGCAATGTACTATGTTAAACTAATTTAAATTGCACACGAACTTTATGTCCACTGTGTATGTTAACAAATCAGGTTTTGGACCTAAATAGGTAGTGTATTGATTTTTCAAGTGGACTTAACTTTTCACATGGCTCACACAATTTTCGCGATTAACACATAAACACATTTGCTGTATACTGTTAAATCTTGTGGCAGATCAGTGTGTGAAAAGACTAGCAAATATGCATATTTTAGTTTAACTTAAAGTCTAGAAATTTAATCCTTTTGTATCCGGATAATATTTAATCCTGTGAAAAGGCACAAGTAGCTGGGAACAAATGTATAATAAGCAAACTCCAAATAATCTTGGTTCTTTGCTTTGATCTAAAAATCAAAAGCATACTCCTCAGGGTATCTGTAGAGTATTTTTAGTTGCTTTAGGTAACTGACATGGTTTAACCTTCATTCTTTATAAAGAAAATAACTTGGAAAGCCCTCAACAAAAGAAAAAATTAACCCAAGGTTAATTATAAGACTTTTATTTGGGAAAAATTAAATAAAATAAGAAACACTTATTATTTTTGTTGTTTAAAGGGCTGGAGATTTAGTAAGAACTTGAAGAAGTGAGTTAATCCCTTTGTAACACAGCCAAGACAGGGTTTATTTTCCTACTGTTATGATGGTAACTTAGAACACACAGGACAACAATATCAAATATCAATTCCCTCCAGAGTTGTAACTTTCTAAATGTAGTAATTAGTAATTTGTCAAGATTATCATTCAGCATACAAATACTCCCTACATAATAATTTGAACTTCCGTGCCACCTTCTATATCAAGTAATCAAATGCGATCAAATATAAACCAGGTACTGTTTCCATGAAATAAGACTACAGGTGTTATAGATGGATAAACTGAGACATGAAAAAGATTAAGTGTCTTGCCTTAAGAGAGGGGTGAGGTCAAACTAAGAATAGAACCTCAAGTACTGTCACCTGTCCTAAGCATAAATCTAGAAAAGTTTCCACCTTCCTAGTAGCTGTAAGTGCATAGTCTAATCAATGTTTATGTATTTTAAACATACATTTTGCAGTAAGGAAATTAATGTAATTAAGGGTTGTACCACACATATGAACTACAGGAGATAAAGCATTCACAAACAACTTTTTTCTAATAAAATTAAATCTGATTCAAAGCTTAATGTTAATATCTAAATGTTAATAAGATAACCCATCAACTTGAGCTATAACTAGATAGACTTTTAAACTGAATCATTATACTATGTACAGTAAATCAGTTTTATTATTGTTGACTATAGGCTCGGCGCCTGTGGCTCAATGGGCTAAGGCGCCAGCCACGTACACCTGAGCTGGCGGGGTTCGAATCCAGCCTGGGCCCGCCAAACAACAATGACGGCTGCAACCAAAAAATGGCCGGGCGTTGTGGCAGGCGCCTGTAGTTCCAGCTACTCGGGAGGTGGAGGCAGGAGACTTGTTTGAGCCCAGGGATTGGAGGTTGCTGTGAGCTGTGATGTCACAGCACTCTATCCAGGGTGACAGCTTGAAGCTCTGTCTCAAAAAAAAAAAAATTATTGTTGACTATAAAATAATCACAGGACAAGTAAGTCTCATTCAGAGATCAAAGAACAAGTTTGTGGTAGACTAGGAATCAAATCCTTTGAGACCTAATAGTCACTTCCAAGACCAAAGGTCATGTTATTCCATCTTACCAAGGACATTTTATGGATTTCAAGAGGTCATATGTCTGTCTGAAGGGGTTGGAAAATTTCTTGCAGCTTCCCATATTTTTTTAATTCTAAAAAAAGTTAATGTTCTGACACATTTTAAATATATCTAATCACCAAGCTTTCCACCCACATCCCCAAATAATCCCTGCCCTAAAGAGTTTCTGTCCTAACTTTTTGTTCTTGTACATCAAATTTTCTTTGACCATCCAGAGAGACTGGGAACATAGCTGAGATCTTTTTCTATCCAAGCACAAGCAGCTGGAACTGAAGTGGAAAGTACAGGATTAGCCCCTATAGGGAGTGGGAAAAACTGGAAATGCTTTTAAGGAATCTTCTGCCAGCTAACTCAAGAGTGCTAGTGAAGACTTCCAGAAGGAAATATATCCAGCCAACCCCACCAAGGGAAAGTTTGGACATAATCTGGGGATTGAGAACAAAGGAAACAACAACACAGCTTTGTGAGAACACAGGAAGTGCTTTCCACATAAACAGGGGCAAAAGCCATTCACTGAAAACTTTCATCTCCAACTCCTTGTTTCTGGTCAAATTGTTTAAAAAAGTGGTTTTTGTACAATAATTTGCACTTACCATCTTAAAATCAAGAGCCAGCATAGGCCCATTTACTCAATCAACTACTCATCTAACTTGCAAATGCAATCAATTTTGTGGGCGTGACTAACATTCTATATAACACTTTTAAATATGATCATGCCTCTCTATGAGAACTGGAAATTACTTGGCTCCTGCCTATGATGAAAACAAAATTTATAAGCGTACCCCCTCTTTATGAGTAGTCAGCAATGGCTAAGTCACAAAAAAGTTTCAATTTAAAATAAACCCAGTATTTTTTTCTAACTGCATGCCAGAATTCCATAATACCTGTTACTTTTAAAATAAGTCTCCTAAAACTTTTCCCCAGTAAAACTGGGACATTTATTTTACATCTTCTTTTACAACATTCTATGCCAAATCAGGAACATTTGTATAATGTTCAAAAACCTAGGTTCCAGTAGACAAAATATATGACATTAACTAGTGAAATCTACTACATTCGACTTTGAAATGCATCCACTATTAAGATTTATTGATGGATGGATAGAGAGAAATGAATAGATATGTGACAAAACAGGTGAAATGTTGTTAATGGTAGACTCTAGATGATGGGTATAACACAGGTGGTCACTGCAAAATCATTTCAACTTTGAGAATTTCTTTTTCTTTTTTGAGACAGAGTCTCACTCTGTTTTCCTGAGGTAGAGTGCCATGGAGTCATAACTCAAAGCAACCTCAAACTCTTGGGTTAAGCAATCCACTTGCCTCAGCCTCCTGAGAAGCTGGGACTACAGGCACTCACCTCAACACCCAGCTAGTTGATAATCTTCTCAATAAAATGTTAGGGGGAAAATAAAATATAGATAAGCAAAATGTTAAAATCAATTTCAACTCCACACAAGCAGGCTTCCAAAAGGTATTTCAGTCTATGGACACAGAATTTGGCACAATCTGGAAGAAGGAACCAAAGTGAGTATCACAGACTCCAAATCAAAGAAATCTGCCAAGCCCATTCTAGTAAGGTTTTGCAAGAATAATCAAAAAGCCCCCAAAATCTCATAATGAGATGCAATATTGCACACATACATTTTCAAACTTAATGTTGAACACTTTGGGCTATGGCCTAAGAAAGAGCTTTTTTAAAGGTTCCCTAATCCATTCACATAGCCCCATCTGAGGGACAACACTGAAGCCAGCCTCCAGCCTGCTAACCATCCCTCCCCTTTTATGGTTGTTTCAAGTTAAAAACATATACTCATGTGTTTCCAGATTCCTACAGGTAACAAGAAAAAAAAATCTAAATATAACAGGTGCATAAGTGCTCATGGTAACTGGAAACCTAAATGTAATTTCAGCTTTCACAGACCAACGTCTTAACACCCTGGCTTTAGTGTAATGGCCCTGCTGTAGACCTTTTGTCTTTATTCCCACACAGAAATATTACCCGGACTTTGATGGATGACAGATAGGTGTTATTCAAAATCTTATTTTAGGTTGACATTAATAACCTTTACTT
Source organism: Perodicticus potto (assembly GCA_963574655.1). Classification (NCBI taxonomy): domain Eukaryota; kingdom Metazoa; phylum Chordata; class Mammalia; order Primates; family Lorisidae; genus Perodicticus; species Perodicticus potto. The sequence continues at coordinate 7,254 of CAUYRH010144468.1, forward strand.
ATTTTAGAGTCAATCAGTAAAGTGTTCTCTAGGATGTTAAAATTTACTATAAAACACAGTTGAGTGTGTCTGTTGGTTATTAGGTTTTTTTAAATAGTGAAATACACTTTCAAAAATCTAATTCAAAGTTGGTGAAAGCTCTGAAACACTTCTATGAATTCTAGGATTCCACAGAATATGATGTGAAAACCACTAGAGTAAGACTTGATTTGTACTCTTAGTGTCTACTAAACCTATGACCTATAGGTAATATAAACAGCCACTCAATCCTCTCTAAATTATATATATGAAAGTGGTGACACCTAGTTAACTTCCTGATTCTGAATCTTTCTCTCCCTTATAAGGCAAAACTCAGACCCTTTGCCTTACTATCCTATTACCCATTTCCTAATTTCATTCATATAAAACAAGACCCTCAATAGTATTTCCCAGGCTAGATTTCCAAGTTTCAGCCATACAAACAATGTGACCATACAATGGGAGGCGGGCAGTGACATGGATGTGTGTGTATACTTGCTGGTAGTTATAAACAAACAGAAACCCCCAGTCGGAAAACTGAACAAATTTCCCATTCAAGTTACCCCTTCTCCATAGCCACCACCAAAATAAATATCAGGATCTCAACAAATCTGGTAACAGCTCTAAGAATGTCAAAATTGAAACCACATAATGGTATGAAAACTGAAATGTTTAGCGGTAAAGTATACAGATACCTGCAGCTTACTCTGAAATGCATCCAAAAAATTAAGATGGACCAATGAATGAATGGATATATGATAAAGCAAATATAGCAAAATGTTTACCTGTAGAATCTCAGTAGTAGGAATATGAGTGTTCACTGTGTAATTTCAACTTTTTTGTCTGTTTGAAAAACTTCTTTTCAAGTATTGGGGGAAAATGAAGCCTATGCTATAAATGAGGCAGGAGAGACTGTTCCACTCAAGAATATTGTGCAATGATGTTAGGAATACAAATATTAGAGTCAAATATCCTGAGATTGTCCTGTATAATACCACGGTAATGCTGTGGTTTATAATTTATGTAGTGCATCTTATTTAATTAATTGTATCTCTAGCAAATGTCTAACTAAGACTCTGGCACTAAATAATAAATGACACAACGGACATAAGAGGAAATATCAGGATTCTTTCTTGCTCCTCAGAAGCTTCTAATTTCTTAGGGAAAGCAGATCACCATTTAGTGGTGGACCTGACCAAACCCTTTAATTCCTTATGCCTTAGTAAGAAAAATGGAAAACATTTATGAGAAGATCAAAAGGCAGATCAAGATCTTGTGTAAAATCTATCAAGACTGACAGTTCAGAAGGCAGAGCTATGAACAGAAGAGTTGGGCTAAAAATATTGGAGTACGTAGTACTGTTTTCCCAGTTCAAACCTGTCACATGAGCCCAATGCAAAGGGTAAAACTCATCCACTTTACAGAGCTAAAGACATTATGGATTAAGAATCCCATAGCCTGCGTACACTAACTACATACACAAACCCTCAACACAATCCACAGAAACAGCTCTACTAGTTATGGGAAAGAAAGATGTGGAATGCCTTAAGGAAATTATGAATCCATAGCCCTATAGAATGTATAGAAAATGGCCATATTGCATACACCTATCGCACAGTTTAAGGGATATTCACAGACTCAACAAAGACCACAAATTCTTACTGAATTACTTATGGACCCTCAGCTTTTCTACTTAGGTGAAGAACTGTTAAACTAATTGTTTAACCAGAAATTAGATATCCTTCAGTGAGAGATGCTCTATGAAGTGTGAAGTTTATCTGGTGACAGGATAAGACAATGAGGCTACTGCTCTAAATATATTTTTATATATTTCACCCTCTTTTATTTTTAATTGATTTGATCTCTAAAGCTATTTAAACAAAACTGAAATATTGACAATAAAAGAAATACTGAAATACATAAATTTTAACTATTATTAGCACAGTTCACCACACTGGACTTTCAACATATGATACCACACTGGGCTTTCAACATATGACATAAGATTGATAGGAGAAGGATATGATTATGACGATTATGATGACGATGATGAAAGTGCTGTTCTTTCTTCAGCATTATTAAGGGCTACAGGACTTAACATCATGGTTTCTGTAGAAGCTTTGACCTCAGCTATATTTATCATACTACCATGATAAAATTTATATGATTTAGCTATGACCTTAATGTAACAAATTTTCTAAGTTCATGGCTGTAAGACATGTGAATCAAGGTTTCAAACCAAGAAATTTAAAGAGTATCCAACATTCACTTCACAATCAGGGATCTCTTTCACAAGTGAGCACCTGTTGTTGGCTTCTCAGGTCTTTGTCCTATTAATAGAACAGTTGATGATGGACAAAATTTTAAAACAACTTCCATATCCACTGAGCTTTTTTAAGGATGCCCAAAATCTTAATAAAAGCATTATGTTTTCACAAGTTCCTACTGGACTTGACCTGAATTTGATGAAAGATCTGAACTCTTATTTTATATTGAAGGAGTAAGGATGGAAGGGGACTTATGTTGCTTCCCTTGCCTCAGCCCCTGTGCAATCTTTATTAATCATTTACTGCCTCCTCTGTTTTAGTTTTAAAGAAAATTCATATATGTGACTTTATCACATAAGACAAATTCAGATGATGAAGATGAAAAGACTTGTAAGTAGATAAATTACTCATGAGTATACAATAGCCTTGAAGATGGTAAAGCACTCTGACTACACTTTGAATAAATTATTAAGTTTCCTAAAACTAGAATATTTTGTAAGTATGAAAACATCATATTATATAGGATAAAAAGTTCTAAGGTGGTTCGGTGCCTGTAGCTCAGCGGCTAGGGTGCCAGCCACATATACCAAGGCTGGTGGGTTCAAACCCAGCCCAGGCCTGCCAAACAACGATTGACAACTGCAACAACAAAATAGCTGGGCATTGTGGCAGGCGCCTATAGTCCCAGATACTTAGGAGGTTGAGACAAGAGACTCGCTTAAGCCCAAGAGTTTTAGGTTGCTGTGAGCTGTGATGCCACAGCGCTCTACTATACTGAGGGTGACATAATGAGATGCTGTCTCAAAAAAACAAAACAAACAAAAAAAAAAAACAAAAAGGTTCTAAGGAGTCATTTTAACCAACTGAAGTTCAAGACGGTTTGACTCTAGCCAACTTAAGAGAATAAATATCTGTGTCTTCATTTCACATCAACTGGGAATATATGAAACACTAGATTTGAATTTCAATGTCTAAACCTGACTTGTTCCAAGGGAATCCAGGTCAAGTTCAATCTTTATTGTGGAGCATGTATGTATGTGAACATTCAAACCATGAGTACAGAAGATACCTTTTTTTACATAGCTATGTGGTTATATTCATACTTATTTCACTTTCAAGAATAGACAAAATTAATCTACAGTAAAATTAAAATAGTGACTCCCTCCGACTGGTTGAGTGAAAGTTCATATTGACTGGGAAGGAAAAAAGGAACTTTCTAAGAGATGTACATGGTATATCTTGATCTGGGTGGAGGTAACATGGTGCACACACACATAAAAATTCACAGAAAAGTACACAGAGCAGTACATAGATCATATTTTTACATTAGACTATGTATGTTATACCGTAAAGAAAATTTTAAAAACAGAAAAATAATCAAATTCAAAATTGGAAACAATGTAATAGAACATGGTAGCTTTTTGTAACTATACATGACTGAAGACTTTTCCCTCTCACATCTCCCTTCTTCACTGCCATCCTTTTCCTTCCACTTCTCCCTCTTTTTAAGATGCTTATATAGGTGAGTTTGTTTGTTTTACCCATTGGCTGAATTCAATTTTTGAGAAGAGAGTGACCAAAAAAAGATTCTTCCTAGGCAAGTTAAGCATATAATTTATTGTTTAGACTAGGACCTTAGAGAAAACATAATTTTATACACACACACACACAGTAGAACCTCTGTAGTTGACTACTTCCCTACAGCAGATACTTTTTTAAAAATAAGAAAGCGGCTCAGTGCCTGTAGCTCAGCGGCAAAGGGTGCCAAACACATACAATGGAGCTGGTGGGTTTGAATCCAGCCCGGGCCTGCCAAACAACAATGACAACTACAACAAAAAGATAGCCAGGTGTTGTGGCAAGTGCCTATAGTCCCAGCTACTTGGGAGGCTGAGGCCAGAGAATCACTTAAGCCCAAGAGTTAGAGGTTGCTGTGAGCTGTGATGGCATTGTACTCTACTGAGAGCAACACAGTGAGACTCTGTCTCAAAAATAAAATAAAATAGAAAAAAAAATTTTAAAGCCTAAAAAATACAAAAATAAAAAGTAGTCAGTATTCTCATTGATTTAATATTGTTACAAAAGGTTCTCTTCTAAAACGTTCTCACAGAAACTTCATTCACATTAACTAAACAATATTTTATTTCACTGAAAAGAAAATTATCTCCTTGGGACATTAGTAATATGTTTTGTGCATATGTGTGTGTTTCTATGCAATTTCTTAGCTTTCTTCACAAGTGCGATATATACTTTGAAGACTGAATAAAAATCAAAAGACTCTAGAGATTCCACTTCTCAAGAATCCAGTTAGGATCCCTCTTAAAAGTGAAGCAGTTTGTCTCCTCAAGTGAAAATGATTTCCTTCTAAGTAAGAGGCTGGGAAAAGTTAGGAGATGTTACATGAGGTCAAAATAAGTCCATTAAATCCCAGACCCAGATTTAGTCACCATGGAGACAAGGGAGATAAATAAACCAGTAACCTTAACAAATGTGTTGCACCTTTGCCAGACAAATCTCTCACTTACCACTGTTTTTACTTAAGTATCCAAACATAACTGACTCTGAAGCCTACAAAATCAAATAGAACCAGACCCAAAAGAAATACGAACACTCACTGAAGCAAAGGGAGGGAAAAGCTCTCCATCTCCCTTGAAGAATTGCAACATGAAGCTCCAGGGACAATGACATATGGGGAAAATATGTGGTGCCAAAGCCAGAGGAAACCATGTCAAAAAAGAAAATCAGACATGAAATAACTGACCCAATTAAAAGAGAAAAGTATCTTTATAGCAGAAAAACATGTATATGGACAACAGAGAATGCAGGCTGAAGGGAGGGGACTACTGCAAGAAAGCCCACCACCTTGAAGTAAATTTGTGTTGCTTATCTAAAATGAAATCAGAAGATGAAATAGGCATCATCACCCTTGAATGAAAGTTCCATTAAGATTCTCCTTAAGTGTACACTGGACCTTTGAACATGAAGATTAATTCTCTGCCTGGCATTGCTACATATTAATTAAAAGGTCTGAAACAAATATTTATACTTGGTGTGATGTGGGACATCAAAATGCCTACCAACTACTAAAAAAAAACATACCAGAAGAAAGACAAAATGGCTAAGGATGACAGAACAAAACCAGCAAGAAGGAACTATAGCTTCAGAACCCCACGTTTAGGCTGTAGGCAGCAATCCTCATCATGTTTCTTAGTTACTTATTAATCACCTACTGTGTGAAGATGGGAAAATCCTGCTTGTAATATGATATCCTTTACACTTAATAATCGAAGTAGGTAAAAGTGAAAGACTCTCAATCTCTTAGTGAGTATATACATATGGCAAAATGTACAAATAACATTATAACATGAATAAAGCCTCAAGTAAAGTGATACTTACATTTGTCCATGTTCCATGTGCCTTCTAGGTCTTGTTCATATATCATACCACTTTGCATGGTTATAATCACAGCATATATACAATTTTGCATCCTGCATTTTTAGTGAAACTATATTACATAAATTCATATTGCTTATATAAGCATGAAAATTATAATTTTTAATAGATTCATGAAATTCTGTTGCATAAATATATCATAATCTTATCCAAATTTAACCAGAAATATATGTTGAATAAATGAACCATTTCTAGTGTTAGATATTTAAATTTTAATATTTGTACCTTCACAAATAACACAGTGATAAATACTTATAACCATAAAGGTTTATTTATTTATTTATTTATTTTTTGAGAGAGAGTTTTGTCACCCTTGGTATAGTCCCACGGCATCATAGCTCACAGCAACCTCAAACTCTTCGGCTCAAAGTGATTCTCTTGCCTCAGCTTCCCTGGTAGCTGGGACTACAGGGCAACACCTGACTATTTTTTAGAGATGGGGTCTCCCTCTGCTCAGGCTGATCTCGAACTCTTGAGCTCAAGCAATCTACCTGCCTCAGCTTCCCAGAGTGATAGGATTACAGGCGTGAGCCGCTATGCCTGGGGCCGGTTTTTTCTTTTCTTACAACAATTTATTTCTTAGGACACATTTCCCGAAATAGAATTACTGGATTAAAGGGTACCAATATTTGTGACTTCTGCCATAAACTGCCAAATAATGTTCCCAAAAGCTTTGTACCAACTTACAATTCATTTCAAGGAAAGCAAATTAACATCAGGTTTTCTTTCTACAGTTTTGTTGATTTAGGAGGCATAAAGTATACCTTTCTGATGTTTGAATATGCTCGTCCTTGTGCCTACCCATGAGTATGAGCCATTTTCCATATGCATTTATTTACCTTGTGCTGTAATATGAAGGTCTTTTACTCATCTATCTACGGAGAATTCATTCAGTCAACAGTCATGAAGCAGTCACCACATGCCAGGCTTGTACATGCCTTTCTTACAATCTGTATGACCTCTGAGCATTACAGAAATTATCTTGTCATATGTGCCACACATTGTTCCTGGTATGCTTTCCTTTGCATTTCAATTATACTCTTTCGTTGTAAGATTGTATCTATTAGAACCTGTCAATCTCTTCCTTTCTAACTTTTTCTATCATTTTATAGCTTAGATGGTTATATGTCTAGGAATTTCATAATTATCCTATTTTCTGTGGTCTTATTTATAGTTTTTCTAAGAGTTCTATAAATATACTCTCCTACAATTATATAATTTAAAGCTCTAATCCCTACTTCATGATTTTTTCACTTTAACATACTAAGTCTTGTGAGAAGCACTTAATTTAAAACAAATTTTTAAATAAAATATTTATCTTTTATATGTGCTATATAATATATTCAAAATAATAATTTTTTTTTTTTTTACCTATCTTGCTGCCACATGAAGTGGACTCAGGTTTATCTAGGATGATTCAACCTGAAACAGCCTGGCCAAGGTCTCTTTCTCAGGCACAACAAAATGTGAATGTTCTAAACATTAGAACCATTGCTACCTAGCTGTTTTGTCTTAGGACTGATTTAGGGTAAAGTCTCCTTGCTATTCAAAGAGAGGCAGTTTCTCAGACTAGCTGCAGTATAATCTGGTGCTTGCTGAAAATGCAGAAACTCAGGCCCTACTCTAGACCTGCTGCATCAGAGTCTGCACACTTACATGTGCGAAGCACCAAAATGGACCAAATTGGAAGCCTCCAGAATAAGACAAAAACACCCATATTCTTCATGCTCTGTCTCTTAATCAAGTGTCATCATCAGAAGTAACCCTCTGCTGAAGTATCTACCCCCAACCCTTTTAAAGTATCCCTTTAAAATAAACATCACCCATTAACATGTGCCTAAAAAATAGCAAGCTGGTATTTTGAAAGAAAGGATGACCTCAAGTTTGCAAGCTCAATTTTATGTAGGCCTGGGGGTGAAAACTCACATGTCTATAGAAGCAAAATATTTTGATAATGACAACCGACCCTCATCCTGAGTGTTGAGGAGACTACTGAGATTGCTGGAAATGGTGGCAAAGTTCATGCTTCATCTAACAAAACAACAGTTATTTGGCTCCAACCTAGAGTAGCCAAGCAGGAATGAAGACTTGATATTGCCAGATCTTCTGATATTTCAAGAGAAGCAAAACAAAAACAATCTGGATCTTAAAAAATATGAAATCTCTCCATTTTTTAAATGTTGGCAATTAAAATTTTAAAAGAATATCTCTGTGTGCCAGATCTAGCCCACCAGTTTGAGACCTTGGCCCTCTTTGTATAGTGATGATTTCCAAACTCTGCAAGCCTGTGTAACCCATCTGTGCTGATTTTCATGCTTACTTCCAGGGTACCAAGAAGAGAGGTTATATCAATATAAATGGCATAAATCAAATCATTAGGACTACTGCATTTTAAAATTTTGTGTTTTGTGAATATTAAAAACCTGCCAAATCAATAATGAAAATGAACATATGTCATTGATACAAATATTTTCTAGATGTAAGACGTGGGTTTGATTAATTAACTGTATTGTCACTACTACAGTATGAATACAGAGTACTCATATTTAGCCAAGTTCATATATGGTTAAAAATTATGTTGTGTTCAAGTTTGTGTTACAAATAATTCCATTAACCAAAAGGCAGCCAAAAGGAATAATTGTAAGTTTTTAAATGATAAAGTCTATCTATGATAAATGCTTTTTTATACTTAAAACAGGACATACTATCATTAAAAAAAATAGCTTCACAAAGTATCTCAAGAATGGAAGAAAAAGTATCCAATGTACTCAGCCCTACTATGAAACCAATTTATAGCTTTCATATAGCTATAACCCAATTATAGCCCAAGAATATGGAGAAAGGAGAGAGGAAGGGGAGGGGTGAGGATGGGTGAAGGGAGGGTAACTGGTGGGACCACACCTACAGTGCATCTTACAAGAGTACATGTGAAATTTACTAAGTGTAGAATATAAATGTCTTAACACAATAACTAAGAGGGTGCCGTGAAGGCTATGTTAACCAGTTAGATGAAAATATTTCAGATTGTATATAAAATCAGCACATTGTACCCCCCCCAAAATAGCTTCATGTTCAAACTGCAAAGTCCAATTTCCTAAACCGTTCAATCATTCCAAACAAACTTGAAAAATAGAGTGAAAAAGCACAGCTTACATTTGTTTTCATTTTGGGGCTTCTGGGTCCCAGGCACAGCTGCATTCGAAGCAATTATCAAATACTTTATTATTTGCACATGCTTATACGGATATGGCATAAATCACAAGTTCACAGAGCAGAGCATTATACCCCTGAATCTTTACCAGTCTACTTAATATTGGGCAGCATAATTTTTTAAAAGCAAAATGAAAAATAATCTAGGGATGCCCTACAATTGAAGAATATCAGACCCCAAATGTATTGTTCTATACTCTTGCTTCTCTTCAGATCGAAATCTTTCACCATTTATCAAAATTTATTCTTTTTGTTGTGTTCAACACTACTACATTCCTGGCCTGGCATAAAATAGGGCTATATGAATAAATGAAGAAAAGAAAGAAGAAAGATCACAAGATGCAACTACATAACCCTATACATTTATGTCATGGGAAAACAGAATTTGACACATCCTATTTAGTTGATTCACCTGAGAAATTAGCTGCTCTAAAAGATGACCCAAGAATACCAAGTTTTGGTCAATGTAAAAACGTCACTGGGCTATGCTGGATATCATAAAACCACTTCAGATGAGTGTTTGAAAAACTTCAGTATAAATGCTCCATCTTAAGAATATAGCCTTATACCTATAGTTTCTACTGAAGTTTTCCACTGATGGAGCTTGTCAAAGTTGCCAACTGTGGTGGAATTACTAAGCCCAGACAATGCAGGTGAATGCTAGGTTGCGCCCAGCCAGCATTTCCAACTAAGCGGAGGGAGGATGTCTTACCCTTCTTTATATCTTCTTAAAGAATCTAGCCTATGTTTCTGTGGGAAAAGAAAAATAAAATATGTGAAAGGGCACAGAACTAAAATCTCTGCCTCTGCTCTTTTGAGAGAGCACTATTCTTTCAAACTGCCCTCAGAGGAAGGAAACAAAGTCATAGTCTCCTATTTGAGCTAAGGCAGTTCTGCCTTGATTTTCTCTACTGGGGTTAGATCTATTAATTTTTTTTCAGGTTTCGATCTTTTATTTTTTTAAGTTTGACAACAATCATTCTAGGTAAAGGCTATGAATGAGAGCTATCGCAGGGTTTAGACCCAAAGATGAAGACTGCACCGCTGGCAGCTGAGAAAAGCTGCTGGAGCCTTTATCATGGGGCCAGTTTCAAGCCCCAGGCCCTTGGAAGAACTTCCAACTACTACCACATGGTAATTGAGGAAATGGATACAATTCAGATTAAAAATTTCTTGAACTCTGTCCTGTGCTTTTTTCTCTTGAAGGTTTAATATATTTGGGCATTTGAATAAAAAGTACAGGAAGAATTCTGCAGCAAGCAGACATAACAAAGGCAACTCTTGCCACCTAGTGAGCATCTACCCTAACTGAACTCTAAGTACCTAGGCTGACCTTGTGACTGCATGGAAGCATGGGCAGGATGGAGATGAAGGCAAAAATGCTGCAACCTTTTGACAGATGACACTGGATGGGTACAGCACTGGCAAAGGCTACATCCCCTCTCGTAAATGCACAGAGACTGGGGAACCAAAGAGATGGGCCCATTCCTGCACTGTGCCTGGATGAGCTACCTTTCAGATGCCTTCCTTTCATTATTTTCAAAGGCAAATAGCCCTTCTCTCAAAAAGAGAAATGAGGAACCCTAGATCATCAATGAGTATAAATAAGCCACTGTGGCAAAATGAAGAGGACAGAGAATGTCCATTTAATGTGTGTTAAATGAAAGGTCTTAACAGTCTTGGCTGTTGGCACTAATGCAGCAAAGCTGCTCTGAACTTAAGGAAAAATTAGGACCAAATTTCCTGGCCCCTGTCAATATAGCCCAACAGAAGTTCTCTGGTGTTCCTATCATCAGATTTGTAGCAGCAGTCCTGGTCCAAGGCTCCTTCTATCCATGGCACAGAGTCCTGAGAGCTGGTCAGGGCAGCCCAACCTTCTCCTGATCGTCAGCAAGAGTCTGCTCCCTCCCATTCCAGTATCTGCTTCATGCAGCTTTCCTGCTCCCTACTGTTCATGCTGTGGCATGAGCAGATTTTAACTTCCAAGCAGACTTTTTAACAGTTCTGTTGTGCCTGGCACATTCCCCTTTTCATGCCCCCACATTCAAAGCAAATATGATTTTCCCCTGAAAAGGCATCTCCAGAGAACTACTATTTAGGGTAAGCAGTAATATTGGTTGGGTCAGTTAAAAGGAAGCCTCTTAAACCTCCTGGACAAATAAAGCTCTCTGTACAATGCCACCCCTGACACCACAAATTGGAAAGTTGGATATCAGCATAAGAATTTGTGGCAATTAGTAAAACTTACCTCACTCTGGATGTGTGGAGAATAGGATGTATTTGGCAAGAGCTGGATACAGCTGAGGACAACTCCCAGCGTGCCTAAGTTAGGGAAAAAATGAGAACCAAGAGGCAGTTACCTTTTTAGAAGAAAAGTTCAAAATTCTAAAAAAAAAAAAAATAGTCAATTTCCTTGGAAATGGCTCATGGTAACATGTTCCACTTTGTATTTACAACCCTTAGAATTAAAGGAAAACTGCCAAGATGTTCTGCATATTTCTCCAAATGTCTGTTTATCATATAACATTAGCACTAGCAGTGGATCTGGCTCCCTCATTATCAAGCTGTATTAGCTCAAACTCTCAGCATTGTTAGGGGAGTGAGCTCATGGCCTATTTCAGTTTTAAATTAACATTTGGCAATCACCGGGTAATCAAAACAAATGACTCAGTCGGTTAGAATAGATTTATTAGTTGAGCCTTTTTTTCCCTTCTTTTAACATCTTTAGACTATTTTGCCACAGGAGGGCTCCAATCCAGCCAGAATGAAGAACACAAGTCACCAGAGGAATATTTTGAGGGGTTGCCATGGAGACAAGGTGCTGTGTGACCTGCTGAAGTTATCTCCAATCAACAACAGGATTAAGATGCAGGCTAGTAAGCAGGCCCATCCCAGTGCCATGGTTCTGGGCACTAGGAAACAGGTGTCCCCTGTGCTGTTCCTATCCCTGACGTAAATACAGCCCACCAAACATGCTGCCCTTCTCATACCTGCATGACCTCCCCAAAAGCCCCTTCATATCACCTCCTTACTGCTGTCCCCTACCCACCCCCACACCCACCTTTATTCAGAAAGCACAGGCTGAAGCAAAGGAGAAACGAAGTGAAATCCTGAAACTCTCACTGAATATGCTTTTAGAACAATTGTGAAAATTACATGAGCAAATGAAATCAGAGGAAAAGACAACTCCCTGAGAGGGGGGAGTCTGTTTTTTTCACTGCTCTGTTCCCACTCCAAAAACAGTGCCTGGCACCTTAGGACACCCTCAAGAAGTATCGATGGAAACAGGGCAAACATAAACCAAGATTATAACCAGACACAAAATCATCACCACCACCACCACCCGTTTCTAGACTGATCCTCAAATGAACAATGACTATAGATTTAAAAATGTTAATATAAAGAGCTAGTCCGGTCGGTTCAACAGGCTAATGAGTTCATCTGTTTAAAGATCTTAATGACAACTGTCATAGTTGAAGACAATGCTTCCGAACTCAAAATGGACAAATCTTTTAACTAGAGGAACTGTGTTCTTGTCTGCCAGGTCAAAAGCCCAAATGAAGGCAAATTTGCGCTGGTCAGGAAGAACTAACATTTGAAAGAAAATGTCTGAAACTGATTTAATTCAAAGAAACACCTTCTAAGTCCTCTTCTCACTTGTACTGATGTAGTAACAGTATTTTCACTTCCATTGTATTAATGTGGATTATGTGTGCTGTGTTATGTCTTGTTTGTCCTCTGGACTTTTAAGTGTCTGGCACAGGTAAAAATCTCTCATTTCTTTTTCATCTCCCAGTACTTAGCATGGGTACATTTATACAAAAGCTTTACTCCATCTCATCTCCCACTACCCACACTTGACTTGTGTGTAACTCACTGTTTCTAGAAGATGACACTCCCTTTCATGCAGCTGCGGCAGGAATGCAGCATGGCACAGCTGTTCACAGCACGGGCGCCAAAGCCAGACTGCCTGGGTTCAAATAGTAGCTTTGCCTCATATCTGCTGCCTAGTCCCTGTGAGCCTCATAATGGTAACTACCTCACAGAGGAAAAGATGTAACACATGCAAGCCACTGGCAGTGCCTCGCACCCAAAAGGCATTCACTGAATGTTAAAGATATATAATTCTGAGTATTATTATAGCAGGCAAAGAGAACTGTTATCAAACTTGGATAATGATTTTATATGCCGACACAAACACAAATGCTTGCCACCAAACATACCTCTCTTTAGGTTCAACCCAACTGAAACTTGGAACCTGAATCTGTCACACTCTACACTTATCCTATTTCATCTCACTCACCCTTGTGGAATTGATTTTTCCTTGAGATGGGTATGATTCTCCTTTGGACTCTACTTATAAACTCTGGTTCTCTGCTTCAAGAACCCCAATAACTGCCTTCCTGAGACCCCAACCCTCCAGTACCACCTCTGTCATCTTTCTGTCTGCTCCCCACTTCCACACATTCTGGCTTGGAGGGGTTACAGGTGGAGACGTGGCAGGGCAACTGTTTTCTCATAACCAGACCAGGACCCTGGCTTTCCTTTCAGAAGGCCCTTGCATTTCATGTTCCCTGACACCCTCTAGAGGGCAGAAGAGAGAAAGGCCCAAAGGCTGAGGAGGCAAAGCTTTCACATGGGAGTCCAACTCTGGCCCCAGCTGGAGTAATCTCCCCTCCCATAGTTCACGGTTTCACATGGGAGTCCAACTCTGGCCCCAGCTGGAGTAATCCCCCCTCCCATAGTTCATGGTTTCACTAAAAGTACTAGTCCACAAAGAAGGATAACATTTACAGTGTCAGATAAAAGGATAAAATTGATCTGAACTACACATGAACCTCCATTTCACTTTGTGCTAGCATGTCTCACTTAACATTAGTTGGGGTTGTGAGAATAAAAACCACTCATGGTGGGTATATTTGTGTGTACTTTTCAATCTACAGTGTGTAACTGTGGCTTTGACCAGATAATACAAACTGTGTTGACAATATTGCACAAGTCAAAGAACAAAAACAGAACAGCAGCCAACCACACTGGGTAAAATGTGTTGACAGCAAAGTAACCCAAACACTTTAGGGTCAGTCATGCTTTTAGAATTAATAAGTGGAATTAGACAAATCATTTATATTATTCCAGAAAAAGCCAGTAGTCACTTTTTAGTGACATTTAACACACAGTCATTCTCCTTCAGGTTCAACAAAAGGACTATGGTCATGGACACTGCTGACCCTATCATTACTGATAGCCAAGTTCAAATGATCCCTAAATCACCAATCAATTGGGTGAATTATGTGAAAAAATAAAATCCAGAGACAAAAGCTGTTTGAATGAACTTAAAAGACCAGTTGAACAAATCAAAATGGATGATCCCCACAGATAAACTGTCTCCTCTAAATTCTTTGAACCAGATTGTCATGGTAACCGTCCTTCAGAATATTCTCTCCTACCTAAGAAATCAAAGAGTGGTGAACCCCAAACATCTTCTTAATTAGGTATGCTTGTGATGTTAACTGGTGGCTCAGACTTCTCATTTACCCCATTCTTATTCAAATATTTGTGCTACTATGGGAGTCAGAAACACTGGAATATGAACCATTAAGAACACATTTTATTAATAAATGTTACCATAAAATGCAATAATAAATGCAACCAAGATGGCCACTGGCTCATTAGGCAAAATAATTTATTGGAAATAAATGGTTCAGATGAAAGATGCCTCATTTTTAAAAATTTCCAACATAATCAAGATTATCAATATAATCAAATCTTTAACAACACGTTAATTTAATAAACAAAAACTAAGAGGATATTACCAGGTACAGAATTAAAATAAAAGTCCAAATTTGTGGCCTTATACTACTTCTGTTTAAAAGATCATTTATTCCACACATGCTTCTGTAGTTATTTTATATGATATAATCATAATATTCTTCACAATTTAGAAGGAGATAGGTTTTATCCTTATCCAGTTTGGGTAAAGATAGGTTATATTTTCAAAAGGTATCTACTAGATCTACTACATATAAAAAGTTGTTATTAGTCCAGATTTTTCTGCAGATTTCTGCAGTTCTTATAGAAAACTAAAAGTGCACATATTTATCAAAATTACAGAGGTTTTAACTTTGCACTGGAATGCAGGTAACCCTTTAAAATACTGCATCTGCTTTTATAGGATTTCAAACTAGAAAACAAAAGATGTCTTTCTTTCCAGATATGGCATGACCTGTAAAATTAATAAAAAGTACAAGAGGGGGCGGTACCTGTGGCTCAGTGAGTAGGGCGCTGGCCCCATATGCCAAAGGTGGCCGGTTCAAACCCAGCCCTGGACAAAAACTGCAAAAAAAAAAGTACAAGAGGGAGCAGTACCCCCATCGTTCCCCAAATAAATACTAAGAAGCCCTTTCCATGGGCCATTTCTGGATACAAATTTTAAAAATGTTTTGGTTATAAAGGTAGAAAAAGTATATTTGGGGAAATATAAAGGTGGAAAAATACTTATTTTTTGACTAGAGTATTAAAACATTCAGAATACTTATGAATACAAAAGCCATCAAAAACAGAACAGAGGAAACTAAAATTATCAGGCATTAGGAACAAATGGGGACAAAGCAAAGAGACAAGTCAAATGGCAAAATCCATCAAGAAAAATGGAGTGGCAAATATTTGCTAAAGTCAAAAGGTAAAGCCTTGAAATTCTTGTCCTTTGCCCTTATATTCAGTGGCATTTTTGTTTTGTTTTAAAAACATGAAGACTTGGCTCAGCGCCTGTGGCTCAACAGGCTAAGGCGCCAGCCACGTACACCTGAGCTGGCGGTTTCGAATCCAGCCCAGGCCCACCAAACAACAATGATCACTGCAACCAAAAAATGGCCGGGCGTTGTGGCGGACGCCTGTAGTCCCAGCTACTTGGGAGGCGGAGGCAAGAGATTCGCTTGAGCCCAGGAATTGGAGGTTGCTGTGAGCTGTGATGCCATGGAACTCTATCTAGGGTGGCAGCTTGAAGCTCTTGTCTCAAAACAAACAAACAAAAAAAAATTCTGTTCTATAGATATAATTAGTATGATTATATATAAAAATATGTGTACTGTGTACATATAATTTCACATACAACTCATTTGGCAAAAAAAATTTCCCATCTTATGGCTTTCACTATTTTTTTTTTTTTTTTGAGACAGCATCTCAAGCTGTCACTCTGGGTACAGTGCCCTGGCATCACAGCTCACAGCAACCTCAAACACTTGGACTTAAGCAATTCTCTTGCCTTAGCCTCCCAAGTAGCTGGGACTACAGGCACCAGCCACAATGCCCGGCTATTTTTTGGTTATAGTTGTCACTGTTGTTTTTAGCTGGCCCCGGGCCAGGTTCGAACCGGCCAGCTTCGGTGTAGATGGCTGGCACCCTACTCACTGAACTACGGGCGCTGTCCTCTTTCACAATTTTTTTTTTTTTTTTTTTTGCAGTTTTTGGCCGGGGCTGGGTTTGAACCAGCCACCTCTGGCATATGGGGCTGGCGCCCTACTCCTTTGAGCCATAGGCGCTGCCCCTCTTTCACATTTTTTTATGAACCAATCCATACAATTATCATAGGGATGATCTAGTCCAATTCCCTTTTCATAAACTGAGACTCCAAGTAGGAAAGTAGTTTGCCCAGAGGATCAGGTGGTTAGTGGCAGAACTCAGGCTAGGATTCAAAACTCCTGACACCCCTCCCAATTCAATACTCTTTCCACCACATCTTTAACGCATGTCTAACAGCAGCTTCTCCAATTAGTATGGGCATTCCTTGCTTAAAGAGATCACTATTTTTATATTCCCCACAGCATCTAGCAAGTTGAGCAAAGTGCCTTGCACATTAAAGTAAGCACTCGATATACACTTGTTGATTTCATTTCAGGAAGCACTCAGACCCATACTTTTCATAAGTTGAGTCTGGCAACTGGGCAGCTCTGCTTCAATAAATTAACCATGGAGTAAATCCTTCATGTCAGCACACATGCTGCCATCATCTGCTACAAGGATACTAATACACACATAAGAAAAATCATGGGGGTATTAAAAGTGGCAGGAATGATAGCTAAGTTTATAAGGTGACAAAATTCAACTTTCAAGCTGTATGTCAGAAAACATTTTATAAAGTACCCTAAGTCCCATTTTATACCTAGCAAACCACTGCAGCAGCAAAAATCTGGCAGTTAAGAGAATTATAAAGTACATTGCTCTGGTAGTTTGAATACTTAAGTCAATTTTTTTTTTCATGCTGAGACCCTCCTTGTTCCTTAACAGAAAACTCAAAAGTATCTGGATTAGGGGTAAAGAGGAGCTAGAGAGAGGGGGTGACTAAGACGAGCCTAAGGGTGACAAGAAGCAGGTAGTGAGCAGCAAGGGGGCAAGAGGTCACATACCTGCCCCGAAAGCCACTGTCATCATACCTACCCAGTTCTTCCAGGTACTTCCAGTATCTGGAAGCATAACTATACTAGGCCTCGTGACTGACTTGGCCTATCTATACCTGTGAAACAAATCCATTATGAGTTGGTCAGAGTTTGACTTTTGCTATCTTTCCAAATTGACAGGAACTTCTGTAAAGTCAAGTCAGTTGCAGAAGTTGGTATCGATTGTGAAGCTACTAAAAGGCATGTAGTGCTGTGCCATCATTTGGCTCATCACTGACATCCAGTAACTGGTTATCTCGGTGACTGAACTGGAACCCCTAGTCTTCATCATGGATTGGCACTCAAGGGAGAAGTTCTTTCCATCTCCTCTCTCTTTCCCCTTTCCCCTGTTAAACTCTGTGGCTTGTAACAGGTAGTACCACATGTATCTGTTTGTCAATAAGGCAAACAAAGAAATTAAGACAAAAAAAGTAAAACTATCTGACAGAATACGTTAACAATGAGTAGATATAGCAGATTCATACATAATTATTTCCAATATACAAAATAAAGTTGCATAAGTTAAACATGGGTGAACTCTATAAGCAACTCCTCCCTTCATGGGTATTTTTCTTTTTTCAGATAACTACATGAAGTTGTTCACCCTAGGTTATTATCACAGAACTGACGGACATTTTCCATTGACACTCACATCCTCAAGATATCTGTAGCCTGCGTGGTTGCCACCATTTGTGTTCTAATCCTAGATGCCTTATCAGTTTTTTCTTTTCTGGTGGTTTTATCACCATAGCATCTGCTTGTTTCCCTTCTGAGTCTCAATATCCCTCCCTCTCAGACCTGATCCTTGCTTCCCCCCACTAACACCTACCACAGAATGTTCTGTTTTCACAGCCAACTCAGGAAAGCAGCACATACTTATAGTTGCTCATCATAGTTACCCAGTTCTAATATATAGAAACCATTTACATTTGTGCCTGTAAAAAATCTTTTCACACACATTTACTGTACAGTTAACCACAGTGAGTAATTGTGCGGAGGTTCTGGTATTAGGTCTACGCTTTTACAAGCCATGATTTTGGCCCAAAGCAATCAAGCTCTGACCTAGATATTGGCTCAGAGAGTTGGCATGAGCTTACCAATCATCACTGTGGCTAGTGACACTACAAATGCAAGGGTCAAAAAAGGGCTTGCTGGGTTGTGAGGCAGGGGATTGGTCACGTCTGGGACTCTACTCCACTGCAAAGATAGCATAATGTCTCAATGGGTGGCAGACAAAGTCCCAACTCAGTGCTCACCCTGACCTGTCCAATGGCTACAGTACAACCAAGCACAGTGTTCAGCAGACCTGTCAGCTCTTCCAGAAATCACACTTTCCCTTTAAAGGGGCCCATGCCATGAGTTATGGCACTCAAGAAAAAGCACATCTTGGCTTGGCGCCCGTAGCACAGCGGTTACGGCGCCAGCCACATACACTGAGGCTGGCAGGTTCAAACTCGGCTCGGGCCTGCTAAACAACAACAACTTGACAACTACAACAAAAACATAGCCAGGCGTTGTGGCAGGCACCCGTAGTTCCAGCTACTCTGGAGGCTGAGGCAAGAGAATCGCTTAAGCTCAGGAATTTGAGGTTGCTGTGAGCTGTGATATCACAGCCCTCTACCAAGGGCAACATAATGAGACGGTCTCAGAAAAGAAAAAAAAAAAAAAGAAAGAAAGAAAAAGCACATCTCTTATTTTAGCTATACTGAAAAACACACTGGACTTTAATCAATAAGATAATAATAAAAGGTGCTCAATACATTGTATTTCTGAAACCCAAACATATGAAGGGTTTTTAAAATTAATAGATTTTATCTTTTGAGCAGTTTAGGTTTACAGAAAAACTGAGCAGAAAGTAGTCAGTTTCCATATACCTTCTCAATGCCCGCCCCCCCCAGTGTCCTCTATGAGTAATGCCTTGCATTGGTTCACTACATTTGTCACAATTGATGGGCCAATGGTAATGCATTATCATGAATTAAAGTCCACAGTTTACATTAGGGTTCATTCCTAGTGTTGTGTATCTTATGGGTTTCATAACTTTACATTCTGAAGGACAGTAAATCACTTTACCCTAAAACAATTTTAACTGCTTTAGCTTTGTCAAAGCAAGTTTCACAGGAACACTGTAGTATAAATTGTTCATTTATTTTAATGACTCATACTTTCAAAGAATATCATAACATAGCCCAGCAAATATATTCAATTTTGATTATCTGAAAACTATCCTTTCACAACTCTACAACCTCCACTATGGCTCCAAACTTGAAAGGAGTCTAAAAAAATTGTTGGATCACAGAAAAACAGTCTCTAAGACATTATCTGTTGTGTTGGGCTTAGTCAGTCTGCTGCCCACTTGTCTAGAGATGTTTATGAAAAAATGGCTTTGTCATAAGAAAGCAGAGCAGTACAAGAAAAGCATCAGAAATTAGGAAAGACATGGAGGAAGAAAATCAGAAAGCAAAACAGGGCAGAAATAGTAGGAATCAGGAGTGGCAGGAGGCTAGACGAAGTCCAAAGCAACAGCAATGGAACACAGGGCCAGTTAAACATTTTTTGATACATGGATTTTTCTGAAGGTGTGAGAGAGGAAGTGGCAAACTGCATCTCAATGGGGTAGCCCTTAAATTGCCCAATAATTATTCGTTCAATTGACTATAGTAATGCAAAAGTAGTATTTAGTATATTAAGTTTGCTTTGCACCTAAGCGTGTGAAGATGATATTCCTTCTGTGCATAGAAAATTCCCTCTGAAACTGGCCCCAAGTCTTTTCAAAGGTTGAAGGGATAGGGTTATTCCTATATAATTTTATATATACATATGCATATCTACACACACTAACAGGAGGCAGAGATACACAGAAGCTGCCAAAAAATGCATACATATTTTAAGAAAGGAAAATACTTGGATAAAAAGGAAAAAAAAAACTATTAAAATTGCAATACTCAATATATACTGATACTAAAAGATGAATACAAGTAATGTTTGAGTACCTCTTGTAACTGCAGAAGTCAAACGTGACTTGACTACTACAATTTTAATAGTTTTCTTTCTTAAAATAGGTATACATTTATGGCACCCTCTATATATAGATTGTAGAAACTTCATTCTCACTTATTTTTAGTTTTACAAATACGTGTGAAGCAAAATTCAAATTTTTTTCCTGTTCTTGAGGGATTCACCATCTCACTGTAACTAGTCTAGAAGAAAATACACTACTTTTCTTTTTTTTTTTTTTGAAAATACACTACTTTTCTATTTATCACAATTGTTTCTCTCTTAGCTGTAAATTACCTTCAATCCAAGTATGTAATGAGACTGTTTACTAAGTAGTTTACTTGTAGGTGATCAGAAAAAGATTATAGGAAATCAGTACCTTCCTAATAGAATTTTTCTCTAATATTATTTTAACTTAAACATATAAAAGAAAATCACATCTTGGACATAAATCTGGTCTTTTCATACAGGAGGATCCCTAAACTTTCAAATCTGGCTTTGTAAAATGGCTCTCACACAAAAGCAGATCAGTATTCCTGGGGGGAGGGGTAGAGGGAAGACTGAATTACAATAGGTGTATGGAAAAACTTGTAGAGCTGACAATTCCACACCCTGATCATGGCAGTGGTTTCCTGGGTATATACATTTGTCAAAACTCATCAAATTGGAGGGTATAAGTGGATGTAGTTTATTGTATGTAAATAAACATCAATAAAGTTGATATATAAAAAATGGCTTTAACAAAAGCCAACTGCTTTAAGATGCAAGTATCAACTCTCACCTCCTCCTACAGTGGTTCTCAACCTTCCTAATGCTGCGACCCTTTAATACAGTTCCTCATGTTGTGGTGACCCCTAACCATAAAATTATTTTTGTTGCTACTTCATAACTGTAATTTTGCTACTGTTATGAATCTCAATGTAAATATCTGATATGCAGGATTTATTTAGGGGACCCCTGTGAAAGGGCCATTTGACCCCCAAATGGGTCGCAATCCACAGGTTGAGAGCCACTATCCTAGAAGTTTGGCTGCTTGGTCTTTCCTATAGTGTTGGAAAATGCCTTTCCAATATCTTAATTAAAAGAAGAGGAGCTACTTGTAACCTACAAGGGAATGGGCCTAGGTTTGGAAATTTGTGTTTACCCTAGCACCTCAAGGTATAGGATTTTTGACAAAGGACTTAAAGTGTTTCTTTATTTACCTTCTAGAAGCTATCTGGCTGAGGACTTTATCATTTTAAGTATTTGAAAGGACAATCGTTTACAGGGTATTTCCTAGGAAGTGTTGAAAACATAAATTTTGCCAATTCAAATGTCTAAATCTACTGCCATGGCTTAATGGAAATATTTTTAGATATCCTGATTTGCACATCTCCCTCTGTGTATGTACTCTTTCACCTGGCCACAGGAAAGTGCCAGTGATTGATTATGTCTATAGGCAGATGCTTGCAGTCAGCTTCACAAATAAGAATGATGCATAAAACTAGACCTGGCAGAGTTCACTGAAAAACCAAGTCTTAATGTCTTCCTAATAAATCACACATTTCAATAGCAGGAGCCAAGCACTCTCCAAAACAAAGTGAGTGACCAGACTTATGAATTAATCAAGTACAGAAATTTAGTTTTGTACCATCTTTCTCACAACCACCTTGCCAAGAAAACCTCTGCATTCCCAGCTATCATTTCCTTAGTATTGAAAAGTAAATTTAGGCCAAGCTCGGTGGCTCACGCCTGTAATCCTAGCACTCCCGGAGGCCGAGGCGGGTGGATTTCTTGAGCTCAGGAGTTGGAGACCAGCCTGAGGAAGAGCAAGATCCCATATCTACTAATAGAAATAAAAAAGGAAATTTTAAAACTTTGTGAATATTACAAATTATTTTGATTAGGATGTCTATGGAACATTTTATATCTTAGAATATGAGTAACATCCACAGAGTTTTTATGTGGGTAAATATAAATTATATAAGCAATAAAGTACCCACAGCAAAGACTTAAATTGTTTTGATTATTCTTTTCTTTTTCTAGGTTTTACTGCATCAAGAGAACAGTCCAGGCTCAGTGCCCACAGCTCAGTGGTTAGGGTGCCGGCCACATGCTCCAGGTCTGGTGGGTTCAAACCTGGCCCGGGCCTGCTAAACAACAATGACAACAACAACAACAACAAAAAAAAAATAGGCAGGCAAAAAAAAATATATATATATATAGCCAGGCATTGTGGCAGGTGCCAGTAGCTCCACCTACTACAGGGAATGAGGCAAGAGAATCGCTTAAGTCCAAGAGTTTGAGGTTGCTGTGAGCTGTTTCGCCAAAGCACTCTACTGAGGGTGACATAGTGAGACTCTGTCTCCAAAAAAAAAGAAAATAACCCACATGTGTCTTCTATCTGTGCATTCAACATCTACAGTAGTTACAAAATGAGGTGCAAATAAACTTCGGTGTTTTAAATACAGATGAAAATCCATTGTCAGAAGACAAATACAATGAAATATAGGAACCTGGAAAAAAATGGCCACTTACTGACAATGCACAAATTCATTAGCAGGCAATAAGGAAAAACAGGAGAAAAAACTACTTAAAAACATACCCCTAGGGTGGCACCTGTGGCTCAAAGAGTAGGGTGCCAGCCCCACATACCAGAGGTCGTGGGTTCAAACCTGGCCCCAGCCAAAAACTGCAAAAAAAAAAAAAAAAAAATACCCCTAGGCAAGGGTACAATTTTCTACAAAAGTAAGCCCTTGGCAATGAGTATCCATACTCATTATTTCACATAGCTTTAGCTTTAGCTGGGGCCCTGGCTGTAAAGAAGGGATAATTGTATGTTAACAGGTTTACACATATATAATCTCTGTGCGTATTTTGTTTAATTCAGGTCTGTCAATGAAATTTCTGTGTATTAGCCTTCATATGAAAGCTATAAATTAGCTCTATATTAGGGCTGAGTACATTGGATACTTTTTCTTCCATTCTTGAGATACTTTGCTAAGGGAAAAGGGAAAGAGAGGGGAAGGGAGAGGGGAGGGGAGGGGGGAGGATGGGTGGAGGGAGGGCAATTGGTGGGATCACACCTACGGTGCATCTTAGTAGGGTACTGGTGAAACTTATTAAATGTAGAGTATCAATGTCTTTATATAGTGATTAAGAAAATGCTA